>JAQIWG010001797.1:0-22804 GCA_034695025.1 Chamaedrilus cognettii | reverse complement strand
TTGGACCGTGACGTCATTTTTGTTCTTTGATCATTTAAAACCAAATAACTCCCTATTGAACAACTGGGCCTAAGAGATTACTGAATGTTATATCTAGCAAAAGGAACGCATACAATAAGCAGAACTTTGACTTTGGATTATACTTGCCCATCATTCGATCGGCAACGTACCAGTGACAAGTCCGTTGGAGTGTCGAGGGGGCTGCCAGGAGAGGCTCGCTGCCATTGGTCGACCTTCAACCTGAATCAAGGTCAGGTCACGTGGAGAGGAGCTTGGAGCTGTTGCATCAAAACAATGACAAATAAGAATAATGTTAAAATTATCAATGTTTAAAAATAATAAAAAATAATAAAAAATAATAAAAATAATAATAATAAAATAATAAAAAATAATAAAAAAATTTAAAAATCGTTAATCTACGGATACATACTGACGACTAAAGGATTATTCAACTATTTTACAAACTGTGATCACTCAAAGTATTACAATTTCCGCTGTGAAAAAAATAAAATAATAATGTTTAAAATAATAACTAAGAATGTGTTTGATGAGTGCAGTTAAATTTTGATCACCATATGAGAAGGCAATGCTATAATTAGCACCATGACTTACACGATTTAAATGTTGGCTGAGATTCGAACAGATTATCAGTTCATATATATCCGTTTTTATAGATTGAACATGCAACTAAGTTTTATATTTTAGACTGTATCATTTTCTGACCGACTATAAAAAATAAAAATATTACAACTTACAAGTTTATGGACAAATCCAGAGTGCTTTACAAGCCCTAGTACATAGGAGAGTGACGCAAAACACATAATTTACTAGAAAGCAGCGTACAAAAGCCAAGTCGAATTAGACCTACTCGCTTCCCTGGTGCGATTGAAGACGCTTAGACTCCATGCACTCTGACGCTGACCCCTAACGACCTTGACATTGAACTCATACTCCATGTCGACCTTGAGATCGTCCAGTCTGACCTCAAGGTCAGACACGTTCAGTAGGCGCGGCTTGCGCGATAACTTTGGGTTGTAGCGAACCGTGTAGTAACGGCTGTCGCCCCCCCGGATATTTTCACTCCCCCAAAGAGAGCCCCCCCCACCGGGTGGGGAGGGGGTGTCGGACCAGCTGAGGAGCACAGAGGTAGGGGAGTCGACCAGGGCGCGCAGCCCCACCGGAGGCATAAGGGGAGCGGGGGGCTCCGGGGCTGAAACAAATACAATTCATCAACGCTGAGAAAACAATATTTTTATAATCACGGCCTGTTGATATATGTTTTCCGCTAATTTTCTGATTATTGCAAAGAGCTCGAATTCTGACAATAAATAGAACCGGACTATAATAGTCTTCGTTGCTACACACGGTCCTTAAGCTCGCAGGGGAAGATCTTGACAATCAAAATTACAAAAATAATGAAAATAGCACAAGCACAAATGGGGTAAACCTTTGTAGGTAAAAATTATTTCACGACCTAACTGAAAATATCGGATACAGTAAAGTGAAACAACACTGCCAGCTACACAAATATCTTTAAGAATGCTTGCGCAATACGCAGTCTGTATAATACATTATGTACAAAGCATGGGTGAAGTCTATAAAAGAGAAATACGTCCAGCGACTGACTGGGTTGTTCCCTGGTGAGGACGGTCTCGTAAATGGGCTCTCCCTCCCCCACATTGTTGTACGCCCTCAGACTGATCACGTACTCACAGTTTGACTCTGTCACATACCACAAGCCTGAAATGTGCTAGATTCATACTTATTGGACAAAAATGCACCCTGTTGCAGTACAGGGTGTCTGTAAAGATCTGACCCATGACAACAATCACGAAGGATAGATTTATTTCATATCATACGCCACCATTTTTTCTAAATCTTTGGATTTTGTATTATAAATTTATAGAATTTGATAATAATTGACATCATTACGAATCAATGAATTTAATGAAATGGAATCAAAGAACTAAATATGAAAAGTACTTAAGGGTAAATTAAAAACCAGGTGTTCCTTTGAATTGTATCAAATATATTACAATAGCAAGCAAGACAATGAAGATGGCTTTTATGATTAACTTTTTATTGCCAAATTACTCAGCGAGAATCTTTTAACATTTTTACGCATCCAGTTCTCGCCTCACTCACTGAGAGCCTTGACTGTGTGGTAGCGATGTCGCGCATCCAGTATCTGCCGGTACACGTCCGGGATACCGATCCCGTATCCGAGTATGTAGCCCTGCACTTTTACACGCGCGTCAGCAGGGGACGTCCAGGTGAGCAGTACGGAGTTAGAGGAAGGTCGGATGCGAAGGTAGGTCGGCTGACCCGGAACCATAGACTCTGGACCCAATACGAATCACAACCAAAAAAAAAATTATTCAAGGAAAATTATTTTAAATTTAAGAGTAACGTCAGTTTCCTATGCTGACACGGGGTACGTCGATGAAACCATAGGCCAGCTACTCAAAGGGACCGTAAAAATTTAAATACAGTTCTTACAAAAGGCGTAGAAAGCATAGTAAACGGAGATATACTTTGCATTTTTACTGCTGAAATAAACTTTGAGCTAAAACACTGATGCAAGTTGCTAAGCTTAGAATTGAGCTACAAAATAAAGCCTCATTTGAATTAAGTTTAGAATTTTTTTATTTGAAATATTGACTCCAAGATGATGTTAGATTTTCAGTATCCATAAAGCTTAGGGTCACAATATCCTGATAACTTATATAAAATAGATGAAGTTGATGAAGGTAGGACATTGATAAGAGTCCAGCTACCGTCCAGTTCGCTGCCGAGAGTCCTAGCGCTGACCCAGACGCTGTACGGACCCGTCCCATTAACTGTCATGGCCGCCACGCGCACACTGTACTCCGCAGCCTTCTGTAGGTCTGACCAATCACAACGCAGAAACGACAGCTATCGCAGATCCAGCCAATCAGAACAGAAAAGTCAAAACAAAAGTCACTATCACAGGTCTGGCTAATCAAAACAAAGGAGCAACAACTGTCGCTGGTCTGCTGTTCAATCAGAAGTTACACAGCTATCACAGGTCTGGCCAATGAGAAAACAGCAGCCTAAATATCCAGAACCAATCAGAGACAGCCACCAAAAATACCAGTTGAGTACACACTTCAATATCTCGGTTTGCACCAATCGGGATTCAAGAGTCATATACCTATTTAGAACGAATAATTAGTAAATTTATTGTATCTTATTACTGAAATGTAATAATAATTTACTAAAATATAACAATTGGAGATTTGTAAAACGTCAGTTACCAGTCAGTTCGTACATGCGTCGACTTCCATCGACAGTGACGACCTCGCCCCCTCCCCTCTCCCCCCGCCCCCTCTCCCCCCAACCTTTCTCCCCCCCTCCCCTATCTAACCAAATCTTCTCGCCCCCCTCCCGCTCCACCCCGGCACGAAAGCGAAGTTTGTAGCCGGTGATGATTCCGTTGAGCGCGTCGACAGGGGGCGCCTCCCAGCGCACGAGCACACTCTGCGCATAAACACAGAGTGCGCATGCACATAAATGCATTGTGAAACAGTGCATAGATGAATAATGTTTCAGCACATAAATGCATCACTCACCAATGCATAAGTGCACTGTACACCTGTGCGTAAATGAAATGCATCAATACAGCGCATAAATACAGCATGCACCAGTGCATAAATACACTACATAGCAGATCATGATCGCATTCTACACGTCATCATAGAAACACATGTGCCTTTTAAGTGCATTCGGAATCAGTCAGCACAATTTACATTATAAATTCAACCATAGAAATTGTGATCAAATTTGAGAAAACGAGAAGAGTAATTGCTCACCTTGGAGCTGGTTGCCTCGGCGCTGACGTGCTGTGGGGGCTGCGAGGGAACTGGAGCAAACAGGGCAACGTGTAGCAAGTCTGTCAGTCAGAAATCGTCTTCTTCTCGTCCCTTTTCTTTAAATCTTATGATTATTTGAGCACATTCAAGCATGAAGAACGTGAAAGTTAATGGCAAAAGCCATTCTTCAAAGGAAGTACTCTATAAAAATTAACTTCAAGGCAATCAGCGAAACACAAAAATTTCTTGAAACACTCTGAAAAAACTAGAAGCTTGTGAAAGAATAAGTCCAAACAAAAAATATGCTAGACTCCAAAACATAGGAATTTTAACTTGAGCTAAAGACTTGAAACAGAAAACTTGAGATAAAGGAATGTAAATTCCATTACTCCGGCAATAAGAGAAACAAAAAGACGCCCCCCCTACCATCTGAGTGTGTCCTGCAGCTCACTTCCTCGCTCCCCTCTCCACTTCCGTTCACGTTGTAGGCCACCACGCGGAACATGTACAGTTGGAAATGCGCCAGTTCCGCGAATGTGTAGAATGTGTCGACCACATTGACGTCCTCCTCCTCCATGCTCACATCACTTCCTGCAGCCCCGCCCATGGCTCCTCCCCCCATCACGGCTCGGTAGTGAACCTGGACGTGACGTCACAATGTAATCTGTGACCAATCGTGTCGACCACAAGTGACTTGAGTCAAAATAGCAAATGCCTTGTTAAGTGAATAAATACAGATTGTACAAGCATATCAACAAAATTCTGTCAGCATATGAATTAAATTGCAATAGCATTTGTGCGCCGATTGAAATCTAGCATAACACATTAAATCGTACTGCATATTAATTTAATTCTAGCAGCTTAAATGGTAATTGCAAATAAAAAAATAAAAAATTATCTCTTGAATTCTACCAGACGATAATAATTATGTTAATAACTCAAAAATAATTAAAATTCAAGCATAATTGCGGTCTAAATAACTGAATATAATTCTCGCAGGCTCATAAATAGAGTGGTCAGAAGGATAACCTTGTATATGACGATGGATCCGTGGGTCCGGGTCGGCTCGACCCAGGTCAGTTTGACCGAGGTCGGGGTCAGCGGGTCAGCCCTCAAGTCAACCGGTGGGTCAGGAACCAACGCTGGACACGGCACACAACAGGCATGCTACATAACTTCTTCCGCAAAAAAGCACATTTTAAATAATCAAGTTGATAGTACACAGTAACTAGGTTTAAGTGAAGTACACCCTGTCCCGATGAAAATGACCACACTTTAAACTTGTCATAACTCGGTCAAAACTTATCAGATTGGTCTGAAACTTTATACACAACAACTGTAGCCATATCTAGACCAACTTGGAAATTTATAGAAAAATTAGAGCAATTTTGACAAAATTATGGCTGTTTTAAAGAGTACCAAAAAAAGTTGATCCAAAGAACAAGGTGAAAAAAGTTGCCACTATTAGTTGCTGCCTATTGTGTGCCTACTGTCAAGTTAAAAGCAAGTAAAGTTACAAACAAGCAGTCCAGAAATTTAGTCGCAGCTGATGTTCAAAGTGTCCTCCTTGTTCGCATACATATGACAGAAGATGGGGACCCCACTATTTGACTGCTGGATCTATCATTTTGTGATAAAACAGCCGCCACTTTTCAAGCAAACGAGTCGTCGGGTGACTAACGTCACGCAGGCCAGTATGATTAACACGCTCTTCCTGTAGAGGTATAGACTCTGCACTCCATATCTGAGGCTCACGCGGAGAGAACCATGGCTTCTGTCATGTGTACGCGAACAAGGATGACACTTTGAACATCAGCTGTGACTAAATGTCTGGACTGCTTGTTTGTAACTTGACAGTAGGCACACATTAGGCAGCAACTAATGGTGGCAACTATCTTTTTCAGTATTCTTTTTAAAACAGCCATAATTTTGTCAAAATTGCTCGAATTTCTCTACAAATTTCCAAGTTGGTCTAGATATGGCTACAGTTGTTGTGTATAAAGTTTCAGACCAATCTGATAAGTTTTGACCGAGTTATGACAAGTTTAAAGTGTGGTCATTTTCATCAGGACACGGTGTAGAATTTCACGAACTCTGCATTATTGCTCTACACTAACCCAATTGGGGTTGCGAAATTATATTAAGTATTACATAGTACCGAGCAATTAACAAAATATTAGCTTCATAGTGGCATGGTATCTAAAACAAAAAATTATTTTGACCGAGGTATGATGAATGCCTGCTACCCTCCCCCTACCCCTGTTGGCGAGTTCTGATCAGGGTAGAAAGTATTAGAATTACTAGAAACATCCAAATTCAGAAGTTATAAAAGGACCTGAGTTCTGAGTGCAAATGTGCCGCTATTGAGAAAACTTAAATTACAGCCCTCACAAAGCTTACGTTCAGAGGGGGTGGTAGCGAACACTTGGGCCCCCGGCCGACCCGGCCAGACACCAGAGTCCCGGGCCTTGACATGGAACCAATACTTGGTGTCCGGCCATAGGTCCTCAATAGTCGTCTGGGTGGCCGTCGTGTTCATCATTCGCTGTCTGCAACCGCAGAGTCCACAAGCATGGATAAATATTAATACAGAATAATTAGATATAAATATGACATGAAACTGACATGTGAATTCTGTAAAGCTATTCAAGAAGTACACAGCAGGTAAGCAATAAGAGCTTACTTGTTTCACATTGGACATAATTAAAGTCCAATAAATTCTTTTTTTTGGTATTCATTACTTCCAACAGAAATTTAGCAAACAAAGGCAACGGATTTCTCAGTTAGTAGATGCATGATCCAAACAGATTGGTAAGATTTCTAATAAAACAAATATTAGGTATCATCGAACCTCCTCTCCTCTCCCTCTTTCCCCCACTCCACCAAATATCCACTAATCTCCAGCGAGCCAGGAAGCTGTTCTGGCGGTTGCCATAACAACCCGACGGATCTCGCTGACGTCACAACGACGGTGAGGTTGTTAGGCGCAGGGGGCGTGAGGTCATGAGAGGCGCCTTCTGCAGCAGGTCATGGCAGGGCTAGAAATTAGGAATTTTCACCACGGTCAATACTTGTAATCTGAATTTACAACTTGGTAGGAGCGGTGCTGAGCCAAGCCAAGTTCTTCCTTGAGTTAAGTGAATGTTAATCCTTAAGTCAGGTCTCTAAGTCAAGTTAATTTCAATCTAAATAAGGTCCTTAAGTAAAGGTAACGTCACAGTAATCCATGACTAATGGCTAGTTGCTCGATCTCGCTTTGAGTGCCAATTAAGTGCGATTTATTTTCATAGTCCGAATGAATCAATGAGACTCCATGAGAGTAATCTATTGAATGCTCTCATAGGTTGATTCGGACCACTAATTTGGACTGAAGTTAATTCGCGCCCAAATCGAGGTCGAGCAATCAGTCTTAGGATTCTTAAGTTAAGGTAATGGCATTCCTTAAGTAAAGTCCTAAATAAAAATAATAAAAATATGCAGGCCAACTTCCAGAGCACAGTGTCACGGTATCAACCGCTTCTAGGGCGCTTTCACAGTTCAACATGCAGTACCTAAAGTAAATTTAATTTAAATCAGGATCTAAATTTGAAATATAAAACACAACAAAAAATCTGCATTTAAAAATACAACCTGGAAAAAAGTTTTACCTCTAATTGACAGTTTTCAATGATCATCTCATTAATGCGTAATACCACTGTCTGGAGGCCCGTACTCACCCAGAGGGGGGATCACAATCACCCTCGCTCCCGCCTGAGCGCTCCCCACCCTGCTGACAGCTACGCACTGATACACACCCACGTCTGACCCCCCCACCCCCAGCACCCTCAGTCGCCGTCCCCCCTCTTCCACGCGGAGGTAAGGCCCGGGGGCGAGGGGGCCGCCGTCCTTAAACCAGTGGACGCGAGGCGGAGGCACGCCCCCTACATGGGGGCAGGAGAGATTGACATCAGAGTGGAGGGGGGTGGAGAGGCTGAGAGGGGGGATTGGGATAATCGGCGGCACTGGAGACAAAATAAAAGAAAGTGCATCAACGTTATGACAAAATGTAAATTTAAATTGAATTTTGAATGACTGAATTCTAAAGTTGAAATATCAGACGATTTGTCGCAAGCTGATAAGCATTCACTGTATTGCATCAGATCTAAATATACATAACACAAACACAAATAAGTTCAATATTGAACAACTAATAGCTTAATTAATGGTAGTTTAATGATTTAATTTAGCAATATAGGCTATATAGCATTGATGAAATCATCAACACAGATTTTTTTTAGGACATTTTCTGACTTCAAAATGGACTCTAAACTGTTATTATTATAAAGTTGGATGAGATGTATTCGACGATATACCGAGCACAGTGAGAGTAGCCTCTGCATCAGCTGAGTCCTCAGCATTGAACGCTCTGCATGTGTACACGCCCGAGTCTTCTGATTGGACGCCGCTGATCCGCAGGCTGCCGACACCGACCAATGAGAATCGACCGTCCGACCTGGTGCAACCAATCGCAGCTTGCTTCTAATGTAATCTTTTAGAGAATATAAAAATGTTTAATACAGTAAAATGAGTGTAGCACATATGCTTATTTCACAAATAGACCAACAAGAATTAAAAGTGCACATTTCTATGAAAACCTTTTTAATAAAAAAAGGCTCACCCGCCCAGGTCGAGGGAAGCCCCATTCCTCAGCCAACCAACCCTGGGCGTCGCTTTGTGTCGGTCGCGCCCATTGGCTGCGCAGACGAGCAGCACGGTGGCGCCCTCTAGCGCAGTGACGTCACGCGGCCGCATCACGAACCAGGGCGCCAGCGTCTGATAGGCTGCAGCAGAGAAGTGCTTTGAGCAACTAGGGACATTAGGCACACGGAACACAAAACACAGATACTTCAGTTTCGCTTGACGTCACATCCGGTGAAAAAATACCAAAATGACAACGCCATCTGCCAGCATAACTGCTTGCCTCGTCATGACGATTAAGCAAATTGAAGCATGTGGCGCCTGCGCATGAACCAACGATATGTGAAAATTTATTTCTCATAAAACCGACTACCAACGACTGGCGACTACCAACTGGTAATGGCTGTCAAATTAAGTGGACACTGGTCGACATCCATTACACTGCGGTGGTTTGAATATGGAGGTGGAGGGTCAGTCTCCATCCAAATAACTAGGAATTGCACCAGTCCCCCTACCTCCCATGGATGCATACTCCGCTTCAGAATGCCAATAAATAATATAAATAATAACGGGCTTAGTGTCCGTTTCGGCGTCTAATGACGTCATCGGGGACCTAAGCATCCCCGTTCCTTAAATAAATAAGACTGCTATCTGTTCTTAACTGTACATTGGAATAGACACGCAAAACCAAGATTATGATTAGCAGGCGTAGCACACCAAATATTATTGATACACAAATTGCATGCCTAATTTGAAATGGGCAGGCACGGCGTGTCCAACTGTAGATAGACTAAATGGAGAATAAAAATGTAAATGGACAAAATCGGCTATGGTGGCGTAGGCCCACAAGATTTTAAAAAGCTGGCTGAGCGGTTGCACTATGCCTGTTTGAGAAGGAGGCGTAAAGCTACGCATGTTTTCTCACGTATGTTTTCTCGCATCTAAACTAAACCCTGAGTACAAGTCCACTCACGCGCCCCCCCAGACGGCCCCGAGTCATCCTGGGACAGCTGCGCGAAGGCGCTGTACTTGATCCCGCCCCTCGCGCTCTCTACACGACACTTGTAGTGACCAAAGTCTGCCGCAAGCACAGCGCGCACCTCCAGCACGCTAGTGACATCATCCACAGCCACGCCGCCTGCCCCTCCTGTGACGTCACATCGATATATTTTAATTTCGTAGTTTGTACAAAATGCAGATTAAATTGAAGGGAAAATTGCCAAAATCTGGTCTTCATGTGAATTTTGAGGTTGTGTTCGTTATCATAGCTCAGTACATATAGAATTTATAAATACAGCGTGACCAAGTGAAAACCCTGCTGTTCCTGTGCCGTCATTTCGCTGTATCTAACTTTGTAGTCTGTACAAAATGCGGATTGAAATTGAAGAAAAAAAATTCAAAACTCGGCCATTCCACAATTCACATCGTGTAAATATTTCAGCTTCTGTTCGTTGTTGGGTTCAGTAGCTATATAGAATTTATTAATGCAGCGTGACCAAGTGAAAACGCTGATGTTCCTGAGTAACTCTATTTTTCAAAAATAACCTGAGCACCTACCATATCAGAGAGCCTACCATTGGACAAAATGATTTACTTTAATATTGAATGCTCCATTTATAGTGCTTCACGATAACACACCATAATGCTACAGCAATAAAGGCTCATTAATGAAAACAATGATTTCAATTTAATACATGACTTTTTCTATTAATCACAGATGTGACATTGACAAAAAAGAGGAACCTAAACAAGTGCTAGTATAACGCAGTCAAAAAGCAAAAATAACCGAGTGTGAACTTATTGGCAAATGATTAGCGATTTATCGCACCAGCGGAGTGGTGGATCACGTGACGTGACGATGATGTCAGAGCCGATGACGTCAGCTCCTCCTCATATCTGAACCAGCGCACGCTGCGCGCGCCGCCACAGTCCATGCGAGCGGTGCACGCAAACATCGCTGTGTCCCCCGTGCGCAGCGCCAGGCTCTGAGGCTCCGCAGTGATACTGGGCGCCTGATCTGATATCAGCAGCAATTAATTATTTCTCAATATGCGGTTTTCATGAGATAAATTAACTTTTGACATAAAACTATCGTTGTCTTTCGCATGCGCACAGGCGTCACATGTTCAAATAATGCTGAGTTATAAATGAAGAGGCAAGCGATTGCTTAGGCTGACAGTGGGCGCCGCCGTGACTATATTTGTACAGGCGTGACGTCACTCGAAAATCAACAATACAGATTTAATCGTTTGATCCGCTCGCGGAAGCAATTACTCGTATGATTCCTTTCTAGCTATAGTAAGCTGTTTATCAGGTTTTTGCAGTTTTTGTTCGTTTGCTTCTCAAATGTCTTTGGTTTCTGCTCAAGCGGTTAAAGTAATGAGTGAGTGATATCGAGTGAGCAACAACGATAGAGCAGGTGATAATTTAATCAAATTCGCAATAGCAAAGCGCATAGAACGACATATCCAGACTAAAGATAGCGGACTATCACGAACGATTATAATTGTCAAATAATACAAGTTCTTTGGTTCGGGAGACTCACGCGCCACGCTCAGAAGGGCTCGACGACTGACGATGGCACCGAGAGGGAGGGCAGAGACCACGCACTGGTACCCCCCCTCGTCCCGCGCAGGGTCCACCCCCTCCAGCAACAGGGTACCGTTGGACATCACACTTCTGCAGCGAACATGCGGCACAGGTTAAATAGGGGGGAGTTCTTGTAAACATAGTCGTAAAAGCATTTAGTTCGTTTATTTATCATAATAAATGTGTTACGGCGTTAGTTTTGATACCAGTATAGTTACAATGATGACGATTTACAGCGCAACAAATCTAAAATTAATCCAAGCAGAAGAAGACATTTGATTGTGTTCTATCTTCCATGCCTAAGATAACTTTTCAACCTTTACCTAAGCTTATTCTTCATCAAAAATTATCAAAGCAGATAGTGCCAAAGAAAGCCAGTTGTTCGGACAACTATAAACGAGCCAAAGTAGCCCTACTATAACATTATTTCAAGCGAACAAATTCGCAATGTCACAAAATAATGCTTGACTTGACGAGCTCGATTTCCCCATTCTGACCTAGGCGTACAATATTTATCAAGGCTATTCAGCCAATTAACGCGCTGGATAATTTCACATGGCATTTCGCATCTTCCACACATCCCCAAAAACCCTCCAAGAGAATTCGCTACAGATACAGAATACTATAATTATGAACGGCCAGTTATTTAATCGAGAGTTGTTCGATTAAAAAATTGCCACAGAACAAAAAGACGCCGTGGCACAACCAGATCGCGTGTAAGTTAGATCTTAGAGCTAATTCAACTAGTTGTTATTAGCGGATGAAATTTTAGATCTGAGAACATTCAAATAACTTTATATTGGCCGTAAGACGACTATGCCACTAGTGTTGATAGCAGCGCTAGCGCCCGGGGAGGGAGATTGATGCGGTGGGGGTCAGACCGACGACAGACAGGAAGCGCTCGCAGGCGCCGCCGCGTGGATCGATGCAAGAATGTGTGTGGCCCCCGCGCCGTGTCACGCCAACTCAGACCGCACCGATAGTTCCAACTAACGCACCGCGTACAACTTAGTGAGGTCGATACAGCAGCGGGAGGGGGGCGCAGCTTTCACTCTTTTGGGGGCGTTGTAGCGAATAGGCCTAGATCCCACAGCAGTGACGTTTTAGTCGCATCATTAAATGCGCGAAGCGCTGTGGTGTAGTGGTTAATGTTTCAGACGCGAATCCGAGAGACCTGGGTTCAGGTCTCGGGGCCGGTAACAACGAAACCATGTGTTACAGGCCCATGAGCAAGGCTGTTAAACACACAAGTGTCGCTAACCTCGCTGCAGATAATAATTTATTTGACTGGCGTCAGGAAGGGCCGTAAAAACTCGGTTCCGGTAGTCCTCATCAGGGCGCAAACGTATAAACCTGCGTGAAAACAAGGTATTAAGAGAGTCGACGAAAAAAATTTAATTAGTTATAATCTGCCAGAGGATCTCTGAGCTGTAAACCAACTCCATTTTTCCCATCTTCCATTGTATTCCGACGACGCTAGCTCAGCAGACATTGACAGACGTTGGCAACAAAAGCAATTACCATCACTGTAATTAGCATCAATTGCGGGGAATACCTGCGATCATCCGGCTCCAGCATGACGTCATCTTTCAGCCAATGAACGCTCGCGGCCCGGTGAGTCATCCCCCTGACCGCGCAGTGGAGCAGGGCGGGCGCACCTGCTGTGACACAACTCGCCTGGGCGGGCTGGACGCTGAACTGAAGCAGCTCGCCGACTGACACTTCCTCCTGCAGCCCGCTAGCTGGCAGCACTATAGATAGGCAGACAAAGGGACTGGTGAACACACTGTGCAAAAAATTATTAATTCAAAAAAAAGAGCGAGGAAAAGCGAACAATAGAGGTGGAGTGACGACAGGAAACAGACGACAAGATGTCACAGAATACAGGAATATTTTGCAACATAGTTCACAAGAAAATAGAATTGATAGTGAGACGTTTGAAACAAAATTGAACGCAGATTCGAGTGGGAATCGTACACTGCAGGTCGTGTGACTAAAGATGATTGTGCTGTGATAGACAAGAAGCTTGGCGGCTATGCAATCAAAAATTCAAGCGATCCTATGAAATTTTGCCATATTAGGCCACGATCGAAAGGATCGCCAAAATTTCACTTTCAGGGATTTATGGCTGCTTGGTGGCACTGTTGCTTGATGTCATGTTAAACAACCACGAACTGCCAATTTGAACCAAATCGATTGAACCGAAAAGCCAGTGAAGAGAAAATTCGTGTAGGCCTAACCAGTACCCTAAGCTAAAAGTGAAATCGTTTCAAATGCGAAGGCATCTCTGGCGCGTGTTGTGAGAGGCAACAGGGTGGAGCGGGTCCGATATCGGTACAGCAAGTTCTGTGTGCGCACAGCGCTGCAGTAGCCCTCGGGGTAGAGTTGGAAGACGATGAACAATGGGTGTTGTTAATTACATGCATATTGCATACTGATTGCGCGCTGCATATTGCATATTGCATCTCGCGTATTGCACATTGTATATTAAAGATTGCATGTTGCGCATCGTATATTACAAATTGCGCATCACATTTTGTATGTTGCACGTTGTGTGTTGTACATTGCATGTCGCACATTGCGTGTTGCATATATTAAATGCTGTATGCCTAAATGCGACTTAAATCCGTAAGACGCAAGTGTAGAAGTTTGGAGTGCATCCTTGCGACTACGGGACAGCTAAACAGTTGTTATTATCGGCAGCTTCTGGTCTTTAACTGCTTTTGTTACCAAGCCCAGATTAAAACATAATAAACCCTTGCAGCAAAGGTGGCAGAAAAATTAAAAACGCCCCATATTTCAATAGCAGAATTAGCCTACAATCATCAAATAGACGCCGTGAAAGCAAACTCCAAGCATAACTCAAAAACCGAACCATATCATATGCGGAGCAGCTCATAGAACAAGCGACGACTACAAAGGTTCGCTACAGACTGCCGATTAATTAAAGCCACGGCTCCAGTGCACCCCCCCCCCCCCCACTCGTACGCAGCTGTTCAATAATAGATTACCGCGACCTAGACAAGCACAACAAAGCTACAACAATGGAGGGGGAGGGGGACAGGGGGAGCGGCGAGTGTTTTTTTCTGAAAGGCCGTCTTTATGTGACTGTCAGAGATCAGCGGTGACTTATCCCCTGTGATTATCACTCTGGCGCCCGTCACACGTCAGGGGAGGGGAGGGGGGGGCGGCACATGCTGCAAAAGTGCACACGAAATCTAAATTCGTTTAGAGAAGATGAACTAAAATAACCTTGAAAAAAAAATTGTTTAAAAGGCATGAAATATTGATAAGTTTTTCAGGAATACAAAAAATGAAATTTGAATTTCAAGTTTTACATTGTTCCCAACTTAACAATATTGACAATATTGACACGAAAATGAGATCCTCCAAAAAAATTCAATTCAATGTTTGTACGCCAAAAATTTTACAGAAGCTTTTTAACAAACTTGAGAACAGTCGAAACCTTTTGTATTTACTAGATTTAAACTAGGCCTGTCCTTTCTAGGACAGCAAGGACCCAACGCCCCATCACATCCCATCACTGTCCCTTCCGTCTCGGTCGAGTTGTCAGCCAGTGACTCACTCTAGAGGCAATACCTCTCTTACTCTCCCCTCCCCCTTCCACCCTCCACGGTCCAGGGAACGGCTGCTAGGCCTGCTGGCAGCGTACTGGCAGGATCTGCAAACTGGTAGAGTCTGGCAACAAGCGGGACCGGCCTCGCAGGGCTTAGTAGTCATCCGGCTAATTGCAGACACCTTAACTGCTGAGTTTGGGGGGGGGGGGAGCGAGGATGACAGGGCGGGGAGGCGGGGGGGGGGGGAAAGATCCAGGAAACATTTGAAAGAATGAGGCAACTTTCACTAGCTACACTGACTTGAAGCCATGGGCATGGTTACTCACACTGGATCATTGAATATAAACACATTGCAGTAGGGAATACGACACAATGAAACAATGTGCTTATCCGTTGTGTACTAGGTACTAACCTGCTTTTGTTATCAAGCTACTGTCTAGGTTAGCATGATAAGACGTAGCAAAGAATTCTGCTTAAAAAAATACAATGCTGAAACTGCAACTATTTGAACCAACTACGCTCCGCGCCTTTTTCAAAATAAATAAATCTATTAATGCAAAGAAAACAAAAGAGAAAGGAAGGGGAGGTACGTGCCACCACCACCACTCGGGCTACAAAGTTGCTCCAGCGTGTTGGCAGCGATTTGATACAATGATGGGAGGGGAGAGGCCAGCTGAGTTGTGATTTATCATGATTACACTGAGCCCTCATTATTCCCAGCCCCGGCTGCCATGCACTCAGCCACTGTACAGTAATTCCCTGAAGCTTTTGAAGGTCATTTAGTCAAATACTAGCCTTTATTACTGCCAGATCAGGAACATTCTCACTTACAAATTGTAATATTTAATTGCTGCATAATATCCTTAATTAGACCTATTTAATTTAGTCCAAAAAAGTTGTAGGCATACCATATAAAAAGGGTTGAGGAAAAGCAGAACTAACATAATTTAAGTAGCGTCATGGCACAGTATGTTAGAGACTGATTCAAAGAAGAAGCATAATTATTGTGAAAATCAAATTGCAAATTTTCTTGCAGAGGCATTCTCCCAACGAAGTAACCGGGCCATGTGTTACAGTATAGTGATCCCCTGAAACAGTCCTTAATATACAGGCCAGCCACTAGAGTAAAAGAATCTTTAACACTGGGATTATGGACCAGTAGTGGATCAATGACAGTGCCCGGGAGGTTTCAGCTGTCAGTTACCATCACCCTAATGCTAGTGACATGCCAACTGCACTCTAGGCTACAAAATGCAATGACCAACATCACAGCGTTGTAAGGTCTGAGATTACGAGTTAAACCTTTAATACACACATCGTGCAACCCTGTATACATACACCATGCAAAATCTGTAGGCCTTTGTGGTCAAGTTTATTAATTTTATGTAAAATAACGTAAACTCAGGCATTGTGAACAACAGCAGATGAAATCAAATTGTCACAATACTTTCTTCATCAAGGATTTTGTTGCTGTTTTGCCTGCACTCACAAGGGATCATCTATTGATGCTGATCTCGATGCTGCAGCACAAACACTCCGCACGCCACTAAGCGGTCCGCACCGAGCGAGTGCAACACCATTGAAAGCAATGGGGAGCGACAAACATTGGCCATTTATGGTGGACACAATCGGAAGTCTATTTGCAAGCAGGAATTAATCAAGAGTCCGTGAGATAAATCTTATGATATCGTGGGTGCAATTTTTCGTCACGCCCCGTGACGTCACAAAGTCGACCCCACGTGACCCATTGAAGTACAGAGAATTTCTGCAATCATGCTCTGCACGCGATTAGACCGACGATGTTTGAACGACGGATAACTTTTCACGCTGCGCTGCTTTACAGTAGTCTTGTCTGACGTGTTGAATTGTTCAGGTCAGACCCACTGCGAAGGATAGACAATTATTTCATCTGGTTCAGATAGATGGCACAACCAGTTCCCGGTTTGACACGTGTCCTTCATTAAGAACCGACAACGCATTGTAGAACACGTTGTTGGTTCAGATGGTAATCTGACCGACTAGAATGGCCCTACTTGCAAATAGAGTAATTGCACGTTGGTTAGGGTTAGGCCGTCAGGGCATGGTCAGGGCATGGTCAGGGCATGGTCAGGGCATGGTCAGGGCATAGTCAGGGCATAGTCAGGGCATAGTCAGGGCATGGTCAGGGCATGCCTGAGATAATGAATTCTCGTTGTAGTCGATAGTAATAAGACATGCGCCTTAGGAAAGTTTTAAAGTCAATCTACTGCTAACACAGAAGAAGCTTATGCCCTCCCCCTTCACTACAGCCAATAAATCGTCAATATTGCATAGGATCCATGATTTCAGGCGATAGCTACAGTTATCAGCAACCGTTGACACTGACCGTTCGTGGTTAGCAGCGAGTAGAGCAGGAAGCAACTCTGCAGAAGTCCTGTCGCTACGTGAACAAGCGACGTTCTGTAGAACAGCGACATCGCAGCTGAGTCGTCCGGTCTCATCCTGTCAGCTGAACTCTAAAGCTATTCAACAGGTTGCTGACAGGGCGCATCGGTCTAACGACTCAAACTTAGACAATCCTTAAATGGCCCTACGGCATTAGTCAGCGTGCAGTTTTTCCGTAATTAAACCATTCCAAGGTTTTCGATGACGCTGTCTTCTTGCAACTCGCTTCGCTAGCCTATACTGTAACTCCTGCGTGGTATGCTTAAATAGCCTGTATAGGCAGCTGTACATGCAGGTAGGTCTATGATTGATACTCCAGCGTGTAGGTCATAGGCGAGTTGAGCTGGCCTCTAAGGTAATACGTTTTATTCTGGCTACGAGTTTCAAGCCCATCTTAACACTCTGGAATTTCCGTGCGCGCTAGGCGTGTGTACAAGTGCGCCCATGCGTCGATCACAGATACTATTTTGTCGATTATTTGAGTACAAGAACAGCACCGATGGTTTGATCCGAAATTGTGCGCTGTGTGGCAATAGCGACTCGATCAACTATAGGATAGTCTAATAATGTTCTACAGGACATCATTATTTCCTCACGAGCCGGTGACACCGGCCGAACGTAGTCTTGTGCGCTGCGCAGACTCATTGAACGTTACTGCTCTGCGCTACGCGATCACTGGCTCGACATTCGAGGTCTCGACGTTCGCTGTCGCATGCTGCCAGTGCGTCTTTCAGTCAAGACTCGATAGCAATCGTTGTAGAAACCTCAGCTTAGCAAAGATCGGTAACACCGCTCCAGGGCGAGCCATTGCTCCAGAGAGCGATGCAAAAGAATTATTTTTTACCTTAAAAAACGAGTCGTGAAGCATAATTATTGCTGCTGTGTAAATTTATGAATATCTGGGTCTAGCCTATGTTGCTGTACAATCATTTTCTGACGACATACCGGCAGAAACATTATAGCGTCTGTATACGCAATTTAAACGAAAATTAATTGTTACAAACGAAAATTAATTGTTACAAACGAAAATTAATTATTACAATATCACAAAAGCAATCAATCACAATATGCAGCGAAAAAAATAGCACCGAGTATATAGGGTAAGCTGAAGGAACGTCAAATCAAGGATTGCCTGTCACAGCTTATCAGAGGACACTTGAACCAATAATACTGACTGATCAATGAGCATTCTCTTCCAGATAATAATAATTACGCGGTTGATTATAAGTAATTATTTAATTATTGCAGTTTTTCACTTTAGGTTATTCATATTTGAATTTCAATTTAGGGCAAAACAATATTAGAATATATCAACAATAGACAGCTAAGCTATGAGCTAAGGAGATTATAGACTATAGATTTATAGCACACCGACGCTAGCTCGCTTGATAGTAATGTTTGTAATCTAATTGGCAGCGTTAAGTTTAGCAGGCGAAATACGCAAAAATTGGCTAGATTCAAATTGTATTCTAACTTTAAATGGGCAGGCGTAGTAGCATTACACATCAAAATCTACTATGGTGGCGTATGCCTACGCAATTTCTAACGCCTGAGCAGGTGCACTACGCCTATCGTCGAAGGATCAGGCACAAGACTACGCGTGGTTTTTCAGGACAAAACTTGACTTTGCTGGTTGCAGCACTAACATAAAATGCTTCCATTGCACAGGTTTCTTACATTTCACCGGAAAATACTTCAAAAAGCATTTCACTAATAAATAATACAAATAATACTGCAATGAACTTTGATTTCTAGATAGATGGGCCTATTTGAGACAAAAACTAAACGTCGACGCTTAAAGTTTTGACAAAACAAAGCGACCGGCGGCTAGTGCCAGCCCCACGCCGGCTATAGTCCGCACCAACTCCGGTCTGCTCGGGGTGTATTTCTCAATAAAGGACAACTCTTTCTCTCTCACGCCCTCCAGCTGTGGGACAAAGAACAAAAACAGGATCGTTTTAATGATCGTTGTAAATGATGATGACAATATCAAAGAGTGACTTTTTTAGTCTACTATGCCAATGTCCATGCTTTCATATGGACTGTTAGATGTTTGCACCCTGGTGAAGAATGCAGAAGCTGAGTTTTTAGGATCAGATGCCCTTCCTGTTGTCCTTCCTGACAATCAATAGGTAGCTATCTGGCACGGGGTTAGCAGCTAGCAACACATGTGTGTTAACAGCCTTACAAAGGGTCTGTAACGCCTTGTGTTCATAGTTGCCTGTGTCACAGGGAGGCACGCATATCAACAAGAACTAGAAACGCTTGATTTAGTTTAGCTTGATTTAAAATACTGGTGATTTTGTTACAAACAAAAATTCTTATACACGACTTCAAAATATCGTACTGAGAATACAAACTGGGAATACGTTGAAATAACTCGAATGCTTGTAGCATTACTGAGGATACCTCCTGTAAGCTTGGGTTGATCTGATCAGCAGTACACTTGCCCAGCTCACAGAGTATCTGAAAGCACAAAGGAGCATCCCACTCAAGTTGACTTAACCATTCAAAGCATTTCTTTGGTTCAAAGTAATCTGTTTGTTTGCAACATAAATTCTACAATAATTCACTGATTCTGTAAGCAAACCGTTAAACCTGAAACTAATAGAGAATTGCGAACAGTAACGAATCGAGATCTGAAATCAATGTTTTTGCTGTATAGGACTAAATTCTTGCTGTTTACAGCAAAAATTTAAAATGAAATAAAACGAAAATTATGAGTGTCCTCTCAAACCTTCTGCTACACAACTAAAGCCCTGAAGCTCTAGATATTACTAGAGTGGGCCTAAATATCTTCTTGCTACATAAACAAGTTCCAGAGCTTCAAATGATACTAGAGCGGGCTTAGACCTTCTTGATACACAAAGTCTCAGAGATCTACATATTGCTAGAGCGAGCTTAAATCTCTTTACTTCACGAGCAAGCAAAGTCGTAGAGCTCTACATGTTAACTAGAGTGGGCTCAGACCTCCTTGCTACACAAAGTCCTAGAGTTCTACATGTTAGCTCGAGTGGGCTCTGACCTCCTTGGCGGCCCTCTGGCCGGACTCGATGGCCCCCTCGATGTAGCCGGGCCACGTGTTGGCCGCCTCCGTCCCAGCAAAGTGAAGCCTGCCCACTGGGTCCCTCAGGGCCCTGGCACAGCACGCAGCCAGGTTGTGTCACATAGGCACACATGCAGTGGGACAAATAAACACAGTGGGACACATGACAACATTGTGCCACACAACCGAAGTGGGACACATACCCATAGCGGAGAACATACTCACATTATAACAGTGCCGCACAGGAAAAATGTGAATAATTACGCGTAACTTCTTACAATAAAAAAAATCAAATCGTGATTCATAGAAATTGAACTAAAAAGAAAGACTTGATGAAGTAATAAGCAAACAGGAGGACTTACTTTCCATAGAGGGTGAGTACCCCCGGGGGCATGAACCCCGCGTATCCCCCCCCCACCCACTGGTTGGTCGACCAGTCCATCTCCTCGTAGTGCACCGGCTAGAAGCAGAAAAATCACAATAGAATTCGCGTATCACACATCACATTGTATATTGCACTTTTAACGCACCAAGAATATGTCATGCAAACGGAGATGGAAAAACATCGTTTGCTTGAATCGTAGGCGTACATTAAAATCAACATTTAATTATTGAACTTTTTAAATTTTTAATTCAATCAAAATTACTAAGTGAATTTCACATGCCAATTTTGCGGTCTGAAAAAAAATAGTCAGCTTTTATGACTGAGACTAAAACCATACATTTAGAACTGAGCATTTTAAAAACTGAGCGAACATTTGTAAATTTTAGTTCTGATTTTTTTCTTAGTTTCCATTAGGGTCTCCACTACCACCAAATGCTCTCAACTAAATAAATCAACAGAACTAATCACTTGATGAATAATCATCCCTTTCAATTTTAAATTAAAATTTGGATTCGATTTTAGCTTAAGAACTTTCACTCAACTCAAAAAGGATGATCTGACCTGACTTAGCTCCTCGCAGCCAAACATCACTGCATACTGATTGGCTATAAGCTTCTTTCGTTCTTCTTTTGTTTGACTCGACAGAATGCGAGCCTTGTTGCCTCCAATGAAGCTGCACAAGGTCAGATTTCAACCAGAAAATCAAAACATTCTGGTTGAAGAACGCTTTATTTCATGTAAAAAAAAATTCTCTCCAGAGTGCATGTCTCGTGGAGAATTTGTCATTGTTTCCCAGCTCTTGTGCACGATATATTTAAGCACTGACTACATAAAATCTTTCAAGGCTCGGAGACGACAGGCAACTAGATCATGCTTAGTGCTTACTGCGCAAAAATTACGCCATATTGCTTGGAACAGCACACAAGATATAGTTTGAAATGAGCCATTCCTGCCAAGGGGACTCAGTAGTCAATACAATATTTTATAAAAAGATTATAATTCTTTCTATATATAGGTCCAATAAAAAATTCAGAATTCATGACAGATATAACTTTAATACAATTTGAGTAGAAGCATCTGGGGTGAAGAAGCTCACCCCATGATGCAGGGGTAGGACCCATCCGGCTTGGTCTCGTCCACAGAGGTCACGACAGGGTGATCTAGGTCATCGTCCTCCACCAACAGCTGGCCCGAGAGACCTTCAACAAAAAAAATTCAGATACTGAATCGAATTTTTAAATTCAACCCTTTCTGACCCGTTTACTGTGGCTTGATCTTCTGGACAATGCCCCAGACTAAGAACTAGATTTATTTGACTCCTAACACTATTTACGTATCGCTTCACAAACTATCGCTTGCGATGAAATAAAGATGTCTGAAATGCACGCGTATGTAGCGGTAAACGACGCAGTGTGTCTCTGACCCTTGTCCCTCCAGTAGGTGCGCGAGTAGAAGAGGAACGTCTTGATGACCGATCCCATAGGCGTCCTGCGTATCAACTGATTGCGCGCGGAGGGAAGGTTCGGCTCAAACATCACGCGCAGCTGGGAGGCAGGGGGCGTGGCCAGGATCACGTAGTCAGCCTGCAACATAAATATTAAGTAGTGCAGGGGGCGTGGCCAGGATCACGTAGTCAGCCTGCAACATGAATATTAAGTAGTGCAGGGGGCGTGGCCAGGATCATGTAGTCAGCGTGCAACACGAATACTATGCACATTTTACTTTTAGAATCTAAATTAAATTTACTAAATCATTCGACACATCCATAAACCAAATGAAAATTAGGGTAAAGTAGTATTTAAAGAAAACGGTGCAGCTTGGCGCTGATTGGCCAACAATGCTCGGCCCAACAATGGAACTGATAGGCTGACCTGTATCCGATGTCCATCGATAGTCGAGACCTCAGTTCCCGTTGAGTCGTGACTTATACTGCATACCGGCTGGTTCAACCACACGCGTTCTGCTGCCAGATACAGGACGACCAATCAGGATTCAGCAGCATTGACATTGCCTCCCAGTAACTAGCTAGCATGCAGATGGTTTTGTCAAAATAATTTGGCCCAAGTAATCAGATTCAAAACTTGTTTACAGTCAAGAACCTGGAGCAAAAACATTACTTTATGCCACCATAAAATACCTAGTAAATTAACACAATATGAAGTTTTGATCATGCCAAAGTTTTCAACTATGCAGCATTCAACTATGCAGCATTCAACTATGCAGCATTCAACTATGCAGCATTCAACTATGCAGCATTCAACTATGCAGCATT
>JAQIWG010001796.1:0-22807 GCA_034695025.1 Chamaedrilus cognettii | reverse complement strand
AAACGAGTTTTAAAAGTATTTTTGTAACCTAAACAGCATAAAACGATGCAACCTAGACAGCGGCTAGCGACAGATATACACACACTTCTATAAACGCAGACTAAATTCAAACAAAATTTCAGCGCTGCAAGGTTTAAGTATTACCAAACGCCATTTCAATCTAAGCTCAAAGTTATAACTCTGTTCCTTCTTTGAGCATAACAGACTTGCTAGGCCTACACAATAAAGTGTAAATAATTTGTGCCTAGGTTTTTTAAATAACTGTTAAATTTAGATCGATCTATCGGCGATATTCTTGACGATTTTAAATCATGAACGAACAAACGTCATTAGCATTCTATTGTTTTATTAAATTCAAGACCCGCAGTACAGTGAGGCAATGTGTTTTCCTATGTTACATCCTTCGAATACATTCAAGTGTGTTGGGGGTGTCTCACATCGCTCGCCTCCTTGTTCCAGTTCATGACGGCGATGAAGATGAGCAGACAGACGTTCTGAGTGGCGATACCGAGGATGTAGCCCCACCACAGACCTGTGTGTATCACATCACACTTAGCCCCACCACACACCTGCACCGTCACATCACACTTAGCCCCACCACAGACCTGTACCATCACATCACACTTAGCCCCACCACAGACCTGTACCATCACATCACACATAGCCCCACCACAGACCTGAACCATCACAACATCAAACACTGATCAACAATTTACATGTCCGTCCCATATTTAACCATTTAACCACAAAACAATCAAAATCAACAAGCAATCGATCAAACAAAGATGCGTAAAATGCATAAGGACATATATTGGCGAGTTAATAGCCAGAAGAAAAGAAGGAAAATCAACATAAAGCTATTGCTCCACATGCAAGCAAAATACTCAGCTATAAAATAGAGTCATAAGAGTCTAGGTGGTGGGGATGCACTAAGTGTCACTCTTCTATTTTGCATTTTAGCAGCAATGATATACATAGGAGAAGTCAACGTTCGTTTCTCAATCACAAGCCTGCCTCAATGAGAGGCAATAACGTCACGTCATCACACATTATATTCCCGAGTGTGGAAGACTAAGTTAAGAAAAGGATAGAGTCTCGCCTGCTTGTCCGAGGTCGGTGAGGAACATGAGCGGGATGCCGACAGGGAGCGCAAACATGTAGTAGCTGACGAAGATGATGACCGCCCCCAGGGTCTGGCGCCCCGTGCCCCTCACTATACTTACTCCCACCCCCTGCAACAACCCACCTCACAAATACAGCAAACATCAAAATGATGATCGCCCCCAGGGTCTGGCGCCCCGTGCCCCGCACTATCCTCATCCCCACCCCCTGCAATTACAACCCAACTTACTACTACAGGAAACACAGGGTTTGACTGGAGGGTTTGCACCCCTTGGCCCATTTCTAAACTTAGCTAAGGCTAGGGCATTCAATTGTCTTATGCAATGTTTCATAGAAATCTGGACTTTTTTTTTAAAGAGATTAGGGTAATCAGCTCTCTCACAATTCTTTTTACTAAACTCTGACAAAAACCATTGACAAAATGAATGAAGCCTATATAATGTGATTGATATAGTTACTAAACATAGATTAAAGCGGCTTATTTTAATAGACTCATTTTTATTTAAAAGCTCATCAGTACAACAACACAACCAGCGCAACACTTGTTTCCTGGCAGCACTACACTTGCAGTAGTCTCCCAAACAATGCTTATTAGGACTCTGTAATATATCATAATTATTTTTCAATATACAGTATGAGCAGTAAAATTAAACAAAGGGCAAAAGATAAAAGATAAAAGAGCAAGGAGAACTCACTCCGATGCCCTCAAGCAGAACAAAGATGGCGACGATCGGAAGGATCTTTGCCGTGAAGCGAATCAGATCCCTGCATATGGCCAAGGGTTCTGCAACTTTTATATTTCTCATTAAAACAACACGTCTTTAAAAGATAATACATATATTGAAGTTCTAGTCAAACATGCTAGAACATTAACCTTTCATCTTGTATAATCTGTTTAATAAGTTCATTGTTCATTTAAACTGAAATTGATTTTCCAGCTTATTCTACTGCTGCAAGGGCGTAAAAACACCAAACAACCATCTTACTAAATGCTTCAAAGAGAATGTAGACCTAAGAAGCAGGGCCCCCATTGATATTATGCACGTCACAAAAATCCCTAAATACAATCATAAATGCGCCCCATGTACAAAAATATCGCTATAAATCCTCAATGTTGCTAAAAGTCAGATCCCATATCATATATAATATCACTAGATCTAGTGATAAATCACTAGCGCAGGCATCGTTGCTATGCACTTACGTGTTAGTCGTGAACGCGGCCGGTATGTAGTAGCGCAGAAGAAAGCAAGTTGCACCCGATACAACAGATATCACAGCTGAAAGAAAATTAATACAAATAAAAGAACCATTGAAGATTTTATCCATTCCAATCTATGAAGATTTGGTCTATACAAATCACACTTTGAAGCATACAATAGCGAAACCAGAAAGGAAATTGTAGAAATGATAGTCATGCTTTACGTTATACACACGCTGAATGGCGAGCGCCACGCGGCGGGTCCGCCTGGCTCACATTATACACACGCTGAATGGCGAGCGCCACGTGGCGGGTCCGCCTGACTCACATTATACACACCCTGAATGGCGAGCGCCACGCGGCAGGTCCGCTTGGCTCCCTCTGGCTTGTTAGCACCAAGATATTGTCCGATACGCGCTGTGCACGCTCCACCAATACCAAGTGGGATCTAACGCAAGAAAAAGAAACAAATGATGCATGAGCAGCGGGTTAGATCTATCAGAAAAATTCGTCGCACAACGATCTCATTCCAGGATTCATATATTTGCAGAAGCATAATGTGCAATTTATAAAAATATCAGTCATTTCCCATAAATAAGCTTCAAGTACATATACACAATAAATAAATGTCAATAAAATTATACTCATATTTTCCTATTTTATTTTGTAGTTTTTTATTTAGTCTTCCATTATTGCTATTCGTCTCTTGCTTTAAATCATTTCTGCTTTAAATCAATGCTTCACGATAAGCTGTAAGATGATACAAACCTCTCGTTCAAACTGCACACCAATGAAATCAATTACAGGCTTTTGTTGCCATAAAAACTTTAAATTTTGAACTGCAATTGAATTAGTGGTAATGGGAGGGGAGTCCTGAAAGTTTAAACTCCAGTTGCATTAGTGGTAATAGGGGGTGAGTCTCACCATCCAGGCGAACCCTTCCACCTGGAAGCACATTGAGAAGACGCTGATGTCCTCCTCACCCAACAAACCTGTCCTCAGCACCCACAGACATCAAATAAATAACTGACCAGCCGATTCGATTACAAATATTATCTACGTCAGTAATGTTAGTCACTGTTAGCTAAATGAAGAAAATGATCACTTCTTCAGTTATTGTAAACATCAAAATGTCTCTAAATGGATTCAACATCCGATAGTGAACATAATAATAATAAAAGCAAGTTTATCATCTGTTTCAAAGTCTGACGACAGGGGACGCCCTCCAGACGATAACACATCCGTAGTTCACCCAAAAAGTAATAACAGGTTCGGTATTTTTGGTTGAGAAAGCAGTTAGCACAACAATGCTTTAAGTTAAAAACTTGCTGAAGACTTGAAACTTTAAACTCGCTTTTATTTAAAGACCGAGTACGAAACATTTTAACAGGTTATCAGATTACTCCCTGACCTGCAAGAAACGTTCCAATTTCGGTGCAGAGCCAAAAGATGAGGGTCATGATGATGCTCGAGATGACTACTCGCGAAAAAGGCCACCAGTCGGCGAGACATTCCCAGGACCACCCTGTAACAATGCGAAACATAACACAGAACCATCCCGTAGCCATGTGAACTACATACTGTCATGATGAGAAAGTAACTTATTTAGAATACTGTTACAGCTTAACATCTGGATAATTTATGTTACATGTCACTTTTTGGTAGTACTTATCACTTAAATATATTACAGACAATTTTCTATGCAAACATATATTCACTGGTTGACCCATGGGTGATATTTAGACTTACAAAAATGACACAGATTAGAAGGGTTTGAGGGCTCACGGACTGACGGCGTGCGAAGGCCAAGAATTGAAGAATCACAACTTGTGAAAGACAGAAACACACGGAGAAATAGTTGAGGATTATCATGCTCATGCCAGCGTACATTCACCACTGGACAAGATGCTACACACGACAGAAGCGCCATAAACACTGCTTCCATACACGATCATTTTCAAACCATTTTGTGCTGTCATTACACTGTCGCACACTCAACATCACTTTGATCTGAATTACTAAAAAGACTCATTTTTGAGCCTGACAGACCTGGCCATGTTTCCCTGTACATCCCGCTGCCCCAGATGTAGCTGACGAGTAGAATGAGGACGAAGTAGTACGTGAGAGCCAGCGATATGGCCGAGCCCCTGCACACACAACCAAATATTGGAAATATTGCTGCCGTTGCTTATTTCTAAGTTGTTACTGTGATTCATCATACTCGTCTGATTTTTGACTTAGACCGTGGCGAACCTAGATGCCCTTGTTTAATATAATTCGCACTTTACATGGTTGATATGAAATTGTATATGCTAGGTCGCCTTTTGCAACATTCTTTATAAAAGTATGTTTCTTCTAGACACTCATTTCACAATTTTCTATAAATCGTTAGTAATTGCACGTGACAATAAAAGCTAAGCGTCCTCCTTCACAAGGAAGCATGCAATCAGAGAATAAGCACATCATGAAGAGACTGATGGTCAACGAAGGCAGTACCTGATTCCCATCTGAGCCTGAAACACGAGTCCGTAGTGGAGGATAGCGTTCACTCCCACACTCGCGATGTTGATGAACAGATTCGGCAGAACATTGTTCTGTTTAACATCAGTCGTCATCATTTACGTTTTATTATCAACATCAATACGTTCAATGCACTAATAATAATAATAATGATCATCGTTTTTGACGGCCATTCTTATGCGCTACAGGCAAACCTGTAACGCCGTGTCCGTGTTAACGCGGGTTAGACGTTTATATTGGAGCTTGCTTCACTGTTCAGCTCAAAAACAACCAATGTAGTGAATTTACACACTACAACCACGATTCATTCCATTCAAAAAGGACAGTTTTAAAACTCTGTTATCTATTCAATTATCTAAATTACCAAACTCCTCACTTTTTTCTTTCATTTCAAAGCGGTATGCTGCATGGCGTCTTTATAACATTTGTATTCTTGAACGCCGTGGATCCCCGTTAGAATGCCAATTTTTCGTTCCATTCCAATATGCATCTGGCTTAACTCAAGAAGCATTGCCAGTTTAAATCGCAATTCAAAGCAGTGAGGAAACGTTACTTTGAAATTTTCCTGCTTAAGACACAATTTCTCGAAGCAATGCTAGAGCAAAACTGCAAGCGGATGAATATTGGTTAGGCTCACCTGACAGAGCAGATACCGCATCAGCGTGAATATCAAATTGTATGCCTACAAAAGAAACATGAAACGTGCAATGCATTGCTATTTTATTTCACAAACAGCGGTATCTGCCCATTATCCATCAATTCATTATTTCACATTTATTATTAATGGCGATATTGCATTTAAATTATATTCCAACGCGCAAAATTTAAATTTTTATTTGATCCGGTAATAAAATTTAAAATTTGATCCGGTACACGGACTCATTTAAAAAATCAAATCAACACAATTCTAAATTCAATTTTAATTTAAACTATGTCGTGAACAGAATGGCATCTCATATAATGCCTCCAAATTTGTGTGTCTTAGCTAGAAGTAGACAACTGAGACATACTCAGACAAGTACTCAGATGGAAGTACAAATTAATTGAAAACTAACATAAATTGAAACATGCCACATATACAATATTATTTATCACAAAATGTATCGGTATTAACTATATTTTGATCTTCGCGCTATATACATTCTCGGATAAATTTTCACAATAATGCCTAAAACTGGTAGATCATCTTTTTGTTGCTGGAGTAGTAAATCCAGTCAAATTTAGAAAATCGCCAAAATGAGAGTAATTAATTTATTACCAGAACACCAGGCATGAAGTACATGGTGTACTCGTGGGCCAATCTGAAGCAGATGACAATATGTGTAAATATCTCCGAAACATCGTAATTATGATTATTATTAAAACAATAAAAAATGGAGCGCCTTAACCCCCAGAAGGCTATTTGCATTTAGTTTAAATGCATTTTGCGACTTTGCAACTCGCAACGCTACTCGCCAATGGCAACTTGTGACTCACAAAGTTGCGATTGCGACTTAGCGCTTTTGCTTAGCAAAGCATCCACTCAAGCCTCACATTGAATAAGACGAGCATAATAAGCAGTAGACATTCCAAAATGCAGTCATTCAATAAGCAATTCATTCATTTCCTTCAAAACATAATGAGATCAACCATTTATGATTCTCATCAACGACGATAAAGATACAAATGAAGAAGAATAAATATTAGAATTGTTAGAATTGTTAGGAATGTGCCATCAGCAAACACTACTACACCTGGCTATCTCTGGGTCCTGTCGCAGCAGCAGAAGTATGGTCTCAGTGTTGATGAGGAACGAACAGATCACAATTGTACACAGAATGCCAAATAAGACGCCTGCAAGTAACATCAAACACCATTTAAGGCTTCACACAGTGAACGAGACACACTGTTTCACTGCTAAAACATCAAACTACGTTGTACACAGAAGCCTAAAAAAAACGTTGCCCCAAATTTTCATACTTCATCATATAACATCTAAGATTTTTATTCAATTTGCATAAAATTAGAAAAGTTTCATGAAACACATTACTAGGCGATCTAATGCCAGTGGTGTAAGCTCAGTGCCCTCACTGATGCATTCTGGGATGCCCTGAAACGCGTAGGCTACATTGCGTGTGGAAGAACTAGATAACTTTTTGGACGACTGGCGTATGTTGAATTCATCAGATATTATTGCATTTCATCACAAAAGCTACAGCCGTAACATATGTCCTATGTTAGGGCACACAATTACGTCAGTTTTAATTCTATTGTTTCTGTCAAGACCTTAAACTTGGTCTTAGAATTTGATTACAGACTCAATGAAACTTATCAAACCTTTTTGCAAATAAATGCCCATTTTTTTCTTGTTGGCGCTTCCATAAGTCTGAAAGTAAACACAATGGTTGTACTTCAATACTTTAAGATTCCGATGTCAATGAGCAATGAGTACGTCAATACTTTCACCCCTGCAGACTGGGGTAAAAAGAGAATATATCTGTCACCCAGAGCATCCCCGGTGAGTCGTAGGCTATAGGCGACTAAAGAAGTAAGGCAGTTATTAGAACTGCAACAGTCTTTGTTACTACACACTATCCTTAAACTTTCAAAAACTAACATAACGACCTAATTGCGCTTATCAGTGATGCTTGAACTCCTTGGCCTTATATTAACTTATATAAACTTATTGTATTAAAAGCACTATACAGTCAGTAGAGAGACAATAACCACCCTTATCAATAGATGCGCAACAATTAACATGAGCCAAAGTGAGAAACCTGAGAGAAGAAGGTATCGCATCCAAAAGCAAGCCCTCTCCCAACACTCACACTCGTTATGTAAATCACCTACAACAAGGCAACAGTACAGTGTAATCACATTCTGTAATAACATAGCATACATATATGTTATAACGTACTTTCGAGTTTTAACGCTTTGCTTCTAAACAAAATGGCAGAATTGTAGCATTTGTATCAGAAATGCACTCAACCGACAACCACTTAGGAGTCATTAATTGTTTGAAAAAAACCATAATAAACGATCAGAAGGATTTCATGCAAAAGAGTTAAGAAAAATGTATCGCGAATTGTAGCACGCTTTATTGTAATTACTTAATTAATTACTTAATTAATAATTAATTATAGCAGCATATTAATTTTGAACCAAAATTGCCCAAAAAAATTTGTTTGCAGAGCCACAGAACTTACAGATATTGCCATGGCTGCGGAGGCGAGCTGGACCTTGCCTAGATGACCACAGAACATGAGGCTGATTGGTTGGATGAGGTAATGGAAGAGAATGGACAACGACTGAAAGAGCACAGCATCTCAGGATCACGCACAGAGATCAAGTACAGTGCATCAATGATCAAGGCTGATGTCACACGCACAGCAGCGGTATGGTCAGAACAATGAAACTCTATATTAGACTAACCCACCTGCTAATTACCCAAAGAATTCTATTTTACAATAGCAGACTTAGTCAAATTTTTAGCAGGGGGAAGAAAACCAAATGTTATTGAGGCATAGACAAGCTAGAATAGCTTCCTTTGCAGCTTCAAAAGCAGCAAGTATCGATATATTTGATTCGTTAGCAATGATTTATTTAACAAATCGCTATATTGTATGCTCGATTCTGCTTTCCAAATAAATAACATGTGGGGTCTGGTTACCGTGGGCCAGGCAAGGGTGAACAGAGCCTTGAGCTCGTCGATGTAGACACGCCTCCTGCTGGGGGTCTCCACAGCAACCGTGGGCTGGTCCATGCTCGCCACTATCTAGGATGTCTGAAACAAAACAAAGAACTATAGCAACAACAAAATAAACAAGCAAAATTAACAAATAAAACAACGAACTAATAAAGATAGCAACATTGTGTATTCTAATTAGAAAATACGCAAAATAAGTTCTAAGATGTGTCCACAAGGAAGAAATATTTGAATGCACATTAATGCACTTCATCATTATGCTTTATTAATATTTATGAATCACAGATGCTAAATCTATTAGGAGACACAAAGCTACAACAAACAAAAAACCAAACAAATGGATGATTTGAATTTAAAATTGAAACATAAAATCATTTAATACAAACTAGACTTACTAGTATGACAACTTGCAGAAACTATCCCAATTCCCCAGTAACTGACATCAGTCAGTCATATGCCTGTAGCTGTAGTTTATAGGCTCATCATCATCCAAGCACCATGCAGTTCATCAGAGTTGAAAGTTGCCTCTTGCACAGGCCGGACGGCGGCATTGGGACGCTGACACGGGATATTGGCAATTAAAGCTATCAGCGATGATGACGATGATGACGATGATGACCTGAAAAGCGCGCAGTCAATGATAATAGATCAGGGAGTGCCAAAAGAGAGGGAGACAGGCTGATGGTTGGAGGTACAAATGTTAGCAGTTGCACAAATCATTAGTAAAAGAGCCCACAACGCTATCAATGAGATTCTTTTTCCCCACTTTGGCAGAAGAGACAGAAAATGTCACAAAATGTCAATTATATCACAAAAAGGACACCTGTAAAGTTCAAAAGATGGCAAACTTGCATCAGTGGGATAAGCTCTTTCAAATTATACCAAGAACAAGATCTACCGAAATACTATATGCCAGATACAGGTTTGTTTAGCAATGTTGTAATAGCCTAAGGACAAGCCTCTAATCGAGTTAGACACAATGTTGAGGCAAGCGGTTTAAAACTTCTTCCCGACTCGCAAGTGGGTCACGGAAACCGTCTTGGTGATGGGTCGCGTTTTGAAGTCATGACTATTGCGCCTTGTGCGTGTCGAGAACACCAGGGGACTCAACGTCGCTGTTTGGACGCGCTATAACTCAGAAATTAATTGTTAAATACGTGGTACAGATTTTATATCGTCCTGCAAGACATGAATTTTCAAACATTAAAACGCAGACCAACTTACATGTAGCCTTTTTAAGAACTAGGTTTTGATGCTATGACCCGCACAAGCTGAGAGGTGAGCCGGACGGCTCTTAACATCGCTTTGAACACGGCATAACTCAAATAGAGTTGAAAACACATGTGCGTCCGCTAGGATAGCACATAGATCTATCATCTGCAAATTAGCACGCTTGACATTAAGTCTATTGTAAATTGATGCGCGCTAGGCTCAGAGCCCCAGAGGCTGCCGAGGGATAAATAATTATGCAATAATTTACGTGTAGCCAGCCTCATTGCGAAGATGTTCCGAATGTTCAATAGACTGCGTTGTAATTCCATCACGGCGGCAAGGTCAGTCGTTTTGTAAACAAATCGACGCCGCAGCAGCTGCTGGCACCAGGCTGACTCTGCTGCTGCAGCTGCTGCTGATTTTGACGCTGCAGTAGTTTGCTACCGCTGCTGCAAAATGCGCGTCCACACCAGCGCGTTATACGTTATCCGCACGCGTATTGGAGCTGCTGCTGCAGCTGCAATTAGAAAACCATACAGCTGCGGGTTTTGTTGATGTTCCGGTGTGACTCGAAGTGCGTGTAGCGTGTCTAGAGACCCACACACTAGATCATCGTAAAAACACCGCTGCCGCTGCTATTCTTGCTGCTCCGCGCTACGAATATAGTCACAAGCTTATTCACATTGCCCCTCCATTCAGTTTGCATCGAAATCACTGTCTCATAATCTTTACCATATTTAATGATTCAATCTACAATTAACTGATTTCGCTCAAAGCCAATGGGTACACCATACCAATTGGCTTTCAGTGAAATCAGTTAATTGCGGATTACTTACTTTCATGAAAGCAAATAAATTGTAGATAGTAATGACATTATCTAGGCCTACCCAATTAAGTTTCCAATAATCATGTATGTACATAGTTATCAGAAACATACATTATCGATGCATGTATAACTTACTGCACTAGTAAAGCACCAAAAGTATTTAGTGCTAACGCAGATAGAAAAACATCACTTGGTTGAATCGCATGTGCAGGAGAAACGCAGCAGAATTTTTTTTTTTCATGAATACTTTCAGGAATAATTTAAATACATCCTGAAGTTAGATCGGCAAGACGTATGCTTACTAAGTCTAGTAGATAAGGAGGAGCCGAGCTGAGCGTAGTTGGGTAGATACATATAGTAATTAGATTGACGAACAGTAGAGCAGATGACCTCACACCAAACCTCTGAGGGAGAGTTGAGTTGAATTTGTTCTGCTCTCTTACTCTCTTCGACCGCACTTGTTATCCAATACACCACAACGACGCGCAGTCGCTCCGCATTGGGCCTGTCTACTGCCAGCCGCACATTGGAGTCCTGTTTAACTTGGGATAAGTGTTAAAATATAATTTCTAAATAGGCCTATTGCCGCTTTTAAAACAGACCGCAGTCTCAAACGACAGCGGAAATTAACACCAACGTCAAGCCGCATGTACAATGTAGTAGTCTGCTGCGGTACGCGGCTACGCCACTAGTGGTCGCTAGCTAGCAGGCCACACACAAGTCCGCCTACGAGCGCTGTACAATGTACGCAGTACATCGTAGGATAAATAGTTTAGACGGTCGTGATGAATTCAGAGCAGTGCTGTGCGTTGTGGGTCGAGACGAACTGCCCCCATGACAACATTCCGTCTCGTCGTATCTAATACTCATAATTCTAGAGAAAATTTAAGGTGACGAACAAGGCCTAATGTTGCCTAAATGTGTTTAGCGTCTTTGGAACGCCGATATAAACCGGATGAATGTACTTTGTAAGATTACGTAAAAAGCCTATTCTTTACTTAAAGTTACTTTCAAAAAGACGTCCAATTAGCACAACTTTGCACGACTGCGTGTAACTAAGGTCATCCTGAATCAGTGACGCAGTGTTAAATTCAGATCGTCCTCGCCCCAAGACTAGCAACCTAGCCTTTTTGAAGCGCCACAAAATAAACGGATGAAAACCGGCGCGTATCTGCGGGCTTCACTGCTGCTCCAACTGTAGGCTAAGTGGCACCGAAGTCCGTCGTTAGCTCTACTAGCGTAATTGTCCTATCTGAATTCTGGAACGACACGAAGTGTACATGTATTCTGCAGTCCGTAGAGCGTAGGCCTACGATGCATTTGACATGGTAGGCTAAAGCGTAGACCAACTATTAATTATTTTAATTCACACACTGCAGTTTCAAACCGACACAATATAAATAAAGAAATGATTAAGGAAGAAATAGATTATGCAATCACTACGATCATGCAGTTACAAGAATATAAACGCCCATGACATGTATCCCAAGTTCCAAATAAAGATATAATGTTGTTTCAGACTGCGCACCGCGATGGTATAGCGGTACCCCGCACCGCGATGGTATAGCGGTACCCCGCATCGCGATGGTATAGCGGTACCCCGCACCGCGATGGTATAGCGGTACCCCGCACCGCGATGGTAGCGGTATCCCGCGGTATTCCGCACCGCGAAACCCCGTATCACTCTCTAGTGCAAATTCCCATTTAATAAAAACTGGCAGTTAAAAAATTATTTGGTTCGAAACATATAAGCCGAGTTGAATGATTAATAATCGTGATCTGGAGACGAAATATATTACTTTCAACGCCTCTCATGTACCCTCCCCCCGAGTCCCTCGTCATACAACATGCAGCCCTATAATATACACCACTCGCAATACAAGACAATACAATAATTTATTCAAATCCCTCAAACCGTAAATGAATCGGCTGAAATCTCGGGCGTTAAGTTTCCGTCGTACGCCTCTGAGACATCTCGCAGCCTTCATACAGGCATCAATCCAGAAGAGTCAGTTTTTACAGCATTCCGACGAATGCTTGGAATGAAGACGCTGTACTGCTATCACCTATCGGGGCCAACAATCGGCAGGCTGCCTAGTGACAGGATAGACGATCTAGTTGATACTTGCGAGGATCAAGAGTTGAGCCTGTAGTAACGGCTCAACAACAGCTCTATTTATTGGCGCGGAGGAATAATATTAGCGAGGATTGAGGGTACATTTAGGTAAGCTTCATTCATCTGCTGATGCGGGAAAGGAGCGTATGTTCTCTCCCCTCCCTCGCCCCCCATCTGTTCTATTTGCCGCCCTGCATGAGCCCCCCAATCTTTTTGATCGACTATTGGGCCTACACGTGAAAAATGATCATTCTGTTCTTATAACCCCTAGTCGGATATTTTAGTTTAAATGCACTTTTGCACTTTCCACTTCGCCTCTTCGCCACTTAACCACTTTGCAGATGCCTTCTAGAGATTCTCAAGAATGCATTTCTAGGGATTTGCTTATATAGATTTGCTTATCTAGTCCCTAGTCAAATACTTTAGTTTAACATGCATTATCAACATGGCGCTTCTTTGACGCCTTATCATCATTTTTCTTCACTAAAATGCAGCAAAACCAATCAGGTATTAAATGGCGACTTCACACATTTTTGCAGCCACCCCCTACCCTTTCATTATTGTAGTCCGATTGTTCCATTAGCAGCTGAAGATACACACGTTCTGAGTGCTCACGTACACACGTTACTCAGTAAATGTAACCTAACTGTTTGACACTAGGTCCAACTATGTTTTTTGAGACGCTGCACGGGTGCCTTCGTCATATTGTCTGTAGCAATACCTTCTAGCATGGCTCATTTTAGGAGGCGCATTACGCCTAAAACAAGATTTTTAGAACCACGATGCCTTTGTCAGTAGCAACACCTTCTAGAGTCGCGTTATCGTCGGGACTCGGTCTGCGCGTGGACTCGCATCGTGTCGAGTATTTAAGCGCCGCCCGTCGCTCTCAGAAGCATTGATAGCGAGACGCTGTAGCGCGCTTGAGTACTGAACGGAGAATTATTCAGCATCAGCTAACTGCGCACGCTGTCAAAGCTGTAATCGAACTGAAGCTGAACTAGGATCGAACCAGGATTGAACTAGAATCGAACTAGGATTTACTAACGTTGGCCTTACAACAGCAGATTTGCGTGGAGCAAGGTAAAGGCCCAAAACAGCCCAAAGCAAAGCATAAATTTGCCGTTGTAGCGGTAGGGTGTCGTGTGTTCAACTATTAGACCATTACTGCGGTGAATCTTGCACGCACTCTATCGACATCTCAGCGCGTAGCAGTTCTTGCACTGTGCGAAACTGTAGGCTAGCTTGGCGGTGTTCCATATCTTGACAGCATCTCGTGTAACTCTCGATTCTCGAAATTCAACTTCATAACATCGAGATACAGACGCGCAGTTTCCCGCGCACGCAGTCGCGTTGTTTCAACTCGCACCAACGCTGCGACGCAGGCGACACTGCCTCATCCAACTGCGTGTATTACAGCCTCATTACTCCTAGTTCAAATACAGTAGCAGCCGTTGCGACCGTAGCAATGGGTGTTAACACGATGGAGGCCCTCAAGCGAATGCTGCAGGCGATGAGGGTGGAACGGGAGAACGCCTTTGACCAGGCGGACCGTTGTGAGCAGCAGCTCGGCGAACAGAGGACCATCTACGTGCAGGTAGAGTTTTTGTAAAGGAAATTTTAAGAACCGCGTGTATAGTAACTGAGACTATTACAGTTCGGTTCTGTGTAAGAGGACCGTCACAGAACCGCTCCCCTTCTTCAGTCGCCTTTTACGACACGCCCGGGGAGCACTGGGCTGCAAGTCTATTCTTTGTTTCCGGACTTGCTGGGCTGATGCAGGTAGAGATAGGTAGAGTTTCCGCCATGAATCTGCCATTTACCAACATGCTGCAGGACGATCCTTAGCTTCAATTTCAACTTCAACTTTTCTACTGCACGCCACCCCAATGGATGATTATTTGCAGTGCTGACGAAATTGAGCACCTTTGCTAAGGGTGCACGAAGTGACCCAAAAAATTTTCGCCACGGCCGGGGTTCGAACTGACTTTCTGCCACACTTGCAATCCGAAGTCCGTGACTTAGACCACTCGGCCACAACGCTTCGCCTGGGCTAGCGCTGCTCAATTGTCTTGCTTATCACGTTTTTGCAAAATTGATGCAATCGTTGATTGAACTGTAATTTCGATTTGGATATCGCTCTGTCTGTGATCTTTTCAGCCGCATGAAATGTCCAGTTGTCGAATTTTCTTAAATTATGCCTCGCATTCGAATGATAACGGGAATAAGGATTCAATCGTGTGCTATGCTTGATCTGCTACTTCTTAATAATATACGAGCAATCTGGTAATCTACCCCTGTTGGCGTATCAACGTGCATTCAAGTGCATTCAGGTACCAATATATGTAGCGACCTTTCGATCGTGGGTGAATTAATCTCGAGAAGGACCTTTGAGCTATTTCAAGGATTCGCGACGGAGGCCGGTCAAACTAAATTCGCCGAAAACCAAGACAACAAAATCTGCCGACTCTATCGCTACGATATACCGACAACGAACGAAGTGGCCTACTTGACCGATTCGCCGACACCACTTCAGAGACGCCACACAGAAATCTTTCCACTTCGATGGTTTCCTCGCAGTTCTTTGAACTCGAGTTTGCGGAGTTCAGCTGATTTTTTGAACGGTTGCCATCGACACAAGTTACAATCAGGGCCTAAGCCCCGACTGTCTCAAACGTCGGTTCCGAGAAAAATTGCAGGAATACTAGACCAAGGTGTTCTGACCAGTTTGAGCTGTGTAGTAGCAGATTGATAGCATGACCTACATTACTCACATTCTGATCATTTCATGGTCAATTGATTTCAACACCAACGCTCATACATTTAAATTTAAATTCGAGGTTAAAAAGTGACCAAGAGGCACGTATTCCGAGTTACAGGGGATCCGGGGGGGGGGGGGGGGGGGGGGGGGGATTCTAAGATTTGAAATTTAAATGCCATTCTTCCTGCTTCGGCTTGAATGCAACCAATTTGCTCATGTTTTTTATGCTTCTTGATATGAAATGCATTGATTTTGATACTCTAACTACAAACCAAATTTATCAATCATTAGAATTTAATCCGCAGAAATTCAGCGTTTTTCTTAATTCAAAAGTGTTGTGTATTTTGGTCCCTTCCACCAATAAAAAATCCATGTAGCTACGCGTGGACATTAAAAATTCGGCGCAGGGACGTCGTAAAGTATTAACTACACAATTTAAAATATTTTTTTGCGAAACATTACTTTCAAAAATGACTGCGACATAAGTTACGTATCGATCGTCCGAATGCAATCTTGAACTCTTGACGTTTTTGAACTTCGTTCTCCGGCATAGATCGCAACAAGTCGCAACCTCGCGAGTCGCTTTCTCTGCCACCCTTTATCATCCGATTCAAATTCCTAAAGCGCGTTGTGTTGCATGCTAATACAGACGACCCTCTCAACGAGCCGCTTCCTTGGCGCCGGTAATCCTAGAAACCATTCTCGGAAGCCGTTCGGAACATTGAGGGAGGAGATAACGCTTGCTGGGCCCTGAGGAGATACACTACCTTTGATTTATTCTCTATGCCGACCGATTTATCGCTGACTGCAGTCATCACGGGTTTTATTGGAAACGATTCGAGCATCGCGATTAATGTGATCGTTTTTATATAGCGCAGAGTGGGACACATACCTTCCGCTACATTGTAACACAACGTATGTGATTGCGTATTATCTCATATATGCCTAATCATTCAAGATCCGTATTATGAATGACTTCTGCTTTCTTGGATGATCTTTCGGCTTTGTAATGCTGGATTTGCGATAAGAGTGTGATCTGGAAGTTTTTATGGCCTATGGGAGGGAACAAAATTACTCTTTGTTACCGCACCGTTGAGAGTGGTAAGGGTTATTGCCAGAAATATATCTTTGTTATGCTTGATAAGGCCCTATAGAACAAATGTGTTCGTATATTTAAGCTGAAATTTGATTAAAGCCGATTGAAAATAATATTTTGAGTTGGACGGAATGCGCTTGCTTGCAGCTGTTTTCTAGGCCGCGTAGTCATTTTTAAACTCCGACCCGCAGGAGAAAGTCATCGAGCTGCCGTGCACGAAATAATTTACTGAGTCTTTATTTCGCGACAAGGGTTTGCGGCGCTATTTCACTACTAGTCCCGATATGTCACGCAACTAATCAAATTCGCTGCTACTGACCGCCGTAGCTCATGCTGTATGTACATTGTTTGCAGCGCGCTGAGTTGATGGCGACGCTGCACAGACGCATAGCGCAGTTGACCGGTGACGTCACGACGACACGTGACCTGCTGCAGACGACTCTCTCCAAATACGAGCAGACCCAGGCGCAACTCGCCTCCGTCAGTCACTGCCATTTGTGTTTGTGTTAATCATTTGGTAAATTTCGAGTTGGCTCGATCGCCCCATTGGGCTATAATCACATGTATCTGCTAATAAAAACTGACATACGCTGACATACGCTGACATACGCTGACATACGCTTATGCTTCCCGTGTCTGTGACGTCACTTTTCGTCGCAGATAATCGTGCTGATGCGTTATTGAGTCGATAATAATTATGACGTCAGTATGACGTCGATTTGACGTCACGTTGCAGACGGAGGCTGAGGTGCAGGCGCTGAGGAGACTGGTGCACGCCAGAGAGGCGGACATTGACGAGGTGGACCAGCGTCTGCAGGCGACCAGCGACCGTCTGGACGCGACCACTCAGGCTGGAGACGAAACAGAGAGGTCTTCTTTCGATTCACTCATTTTCACACATAGCCTATTCGCCTGACGCGTGCTCTAAATTGCGATTACATTTCAAAATTCAAAAGTAGCTTGAAAGAGTTTCAGATATCGCAACGTTGGAGAGATGTTTCTTAGTTTCCCTAGTAATCGTAGCAATACTATTGCGGATATAGAATTTATGTTTTCTCGGTTGCTCGATAATTCCAGCATTGACTCGACTACAGGGCGTTTAGTATTTCAATGAGCAACCTGTTGAAACACTGCGCGGTCAATGTTGACGCGTTTATGTCCGTTTATCTTTTAGCAATTTATCTTTGCTCAATTCTTTCTCTCTATGCAACATCGAGTTGATTTGTGGCTCATAAATTTTAATATCTGAAGTTTATATCATACACAAACATTTGATGTGTTTATAGAATAAAACAAATTCCACTATCTTCAAATTCAAAATCCAAAACACAATTCCACAACGCAAACGTGGAGGGTGGGGGTTACATGTACGTCACACCCTGTCGGGGCGCTGTGTGGTAGGGTGCGGAAGGTTCTAGAAAGTCGCGGGGCGAGTGACGTGGAGCGCATCGCTCAGTTGGAGCGAGAGATCGATGAGGTAACGCGCGTGGGGGAGGAGAAGGAGCGCAGATATGAGCAGGTAAGGCCTGGCTCCTGCTTCTTATCCGAACTGACTGAGATTTTGTCTAATTTTGAAAGTTTCAAATATGTATCTAGGCTATGAAATCTTCTAGTTAGATTTAGTTAGGTTATGTAGTCGGATAATGTAGAATAATTTCTATTTCTATTTTGTAATTTCTGTAAATGATGTTAAACTTTCCAGTTTCAGGTTCTGAATGATAATAGCTTTCACATATCTTTTTATTGTCAGAATTTCAAGCTTAGGCGGCTCTATCATCTCTCTTGCATGCAATTATTGCAAAGCCAATGTAAATATGCATGCCTTTCGCGAGAATGCATTGCCAATATGCAACAGAAGAAACCAAACAGATATAAATATAACATCTACGTACATTCTACGTACATTGTTACATTAGCATCAATGACCAACTCAGCGAATAATTGCCAGATGTTTGGAAGAGTTACATCCCTATTTACAAACACATGACTCGTCTAGTTATCTCCAAAACGGAAGAGGTATTCAGACGCTACTGCTCAGGCAGGAAGTGGGTATAAATCTCAACCAGGATTGTAAACCGGAAGTTCAGATATATCGTCGACACATAATAGTCTGATAGAGCGCACGGAGGCTTGTTGCCGTTCGACAATTTGTCTGCGCCCAGTTTATCTGTAATCGTATCTGGATTAAGTGAGCAACAAAGCGTTGTGTGTAACTTGAGGTGTAGAAGGCGATGAGGCAGATAGAAATGCCGAGAACCAAAAAGGAGCCGAGAGATATTTTAGATTGGGGGTCATGTTTTGTATATTTTGCATATTTTGTGTCCTTCTTGGTCATGCAGCCTATAGCAAATCTGAACGGGCTTCAACTGTGCTACGTTAATTAATCATAGAGAAGGATTCTGAAGAGCAGTGCCAAAAACTATATGTGTAGGACCTTCAAATTTTACAAGAGCCACGATCTTCATATTAGCGCAGTAATAATGCGGCAATGATCGTAAGAAGTGATAACTTCGCTGTTCGAGAATAGAACGATAGAATCTATCATCACGACTAGAATGGAACGAAGGAAGAGACTTTCTAGAACAGCGGTGATGGACGCAAACGGGTTGACGCATTTACTGTGTTGCATGTGTATACAGGGCCGACTGTATACTCGATGCTAAGTGTCGGTGTCAGGCTTGGCGGGGCCACAATATTAATTACAAAAACTCAACAGTCGCGAATGGCCTTGCGTTGAATTCTAAGAGTTAACTGAGATGTAGGGATAGAGATCCGGTATCTGAAAGCGCCAAAAATGATATGTACTGTATATCACTGGAGATCTTGTTCTCCATGCGAAGCAAAAACAGAACTGAACTTACAGAAACTGAACTTTAATAAGCCTTTGATATTGTTTTTAAGGTGCAGGCATCAACATTTTCAGTATTGGGAAATTCAATTGCGAAGCTTAATGGTAAAGAAGTGACAGGAGACTGAAGGCCACATGCATGAAGGGAAAAAAGAAGCAGTTCATAGAAACGAGCGTCTTAAAACTATAGGGTATGTATATTGCACTTTTAACGCACCAAGAATGTCATGCAAACAGAGATGGAAAAACATCGTTTGCTTGAATCGTATGGTACAGTCGAGCTATAAAGTGCTAACAGTTTGAACGGACTGCTTTGTTTGAATAACAGAATGCTGATTAACAAATATTTTCTGATTTCGTTTCGTGCAGGAAGCCTGTATCAATTTAAAAACATGCGCTACAGGCGGAGTTGTACGTTAAAGAATGAATGGAAAAATAGCACGAATCGCAACGGCAGATTACGAGAAAAACGTTAACAGTAGGAACCGAGAAATTTGACAGAAATAGAAATTACAGCAAACGCACAGCGCAACTGTTTAGGCTTTCTTCAAATTCTTCGCCACTAATCTCGTCGAACACTTGGTCTAGTATGCGCGTACTTTTTGCGCTGTGCAGTGCGCACTTGGCATAATTAGGCCTGTCCTGACTATTCCTAAGTCCTCAGCTCGACATTCCCGATAGCGAAACACAAGAAAACAACAGCGTCTTTGACTCGTGTCGTCCACTTCGTATGTGTTTAAGATTAGCTCGTAACTCGCGTCGTCTTCTAGTTATCACTTCAAGACTGACGAGCGCGTAAATAACCGCTGCGTAATCAAGCGCCGCTCTCACGTTGAGCAGCCACAAGAGTTTAACGCCAGAGTCCAGTGCAACCAATTACAGTCTTTCAAGAACTTTCGAGGTGATCTTTCGAGTTTCAATTTTGTTGTAATCGTAAGTAGTCATGAAGCACAGGCGTCTGCGGACGCTTGGTGCTCATTTAGACTGGGGGAAGCTATTCTTTACACACCGCTTCGTCGCTTTTATCCATTTCCATTGAGGCCCAGCGACTTAATCGTTGTACTGAGTAGTTAGTTTGACGACTCCGCGGTTTAAGTCTTCCGGCTGAGTAACCTATTGTGTAATAGCAGTTCCTCGAGCCCACTTGTAAGCGCCAGGGAGGAAGGCTCAAGAGCAGAAAATGTGTTTTGCGCTTTTGTCGTTCAGGCTCGTCTTTCAGATTGTGATTTAATACATAATCCTGGTGCACAATACGTATGCACTAGAAGACGAGCCTCAAATATTCTGCATTTTCCCTTCAACCACCCCTTGACCGGTGCCACAGAAATAGAAGCCTATCTTCATACGTGCCAATATACAGAATATAGTGATTCCCCTTGACCGGTACATTCATCTCTTGAATGACGCGGTGCATACAAAGCGCAGATTTTCTCTGACGCCATGCAGACTCTAGGTAACGGCAGTGTTGTAGTTACAGGGTGGCCCGGGGCGGCCTGGCCCCCCTTGTTACCTGTCTGGGCCCCCCTTGTTACCTCCTAAAAAAGGGGGCCGGGGGGCCCTCAAAAGGTCCCCCTTGTTACTTTTTTTGGGGAGACCGGGCCCCCCTTGTTATGAAAAATGAACAAAGACTATTAAGAACGACCTCAGAAATCAACAAGGGCTGTTAAGAATGACATAAAAATAGAAAAATTAAAAACAAGAAATAGTTGACGAGAAATAGACAAGAATTTATAAGAATGGTGAAAGTTGCTGTAAAGAAATAAATGAGGTTGGTCATGTACAGGAAAAAGTTGACGTAAGCACTCCCCCCCCCTCCCCGGTCGTGACTTTTTGAGTCGGGCCCCCTTGTTACCTTGACTGGGGCCCCCTTTGTTACCTTGGGAGAAGTACAACACTGGGTAACGGTTCAGTAGTGTTCCTCCCGTGCAGCAGTGAGGCTGTGAGGCTGTGTGTCGCAGGTGGCGGGGCAGTGGTTCAGTATCGTAACCCCCTCAGCAGTGAGGCGTGGCTGTGTGTCGCAGGTGGCGGGGCAGCTGACGCTCAAGGAGCAGGACTTGGAGCGGGGAGAGGCGCGTCTCGAGGCCGCAGACGCGTGAGTCCAACTCTTAAATGTCAATTTATTTCTCACCCTTACTTCAATGAGTGTGATCTGAGTATAGGCTGTAAGAAATCGTCTCCTAATCAGTGTATGTTATCCCTGGCTACTAGCTATCAATGTAGCAATTCACTGCATTATGCGTTATAGTCATAGCAATAAATATTGCATCTCTATCTTCATTTCTTTGCCGGCAGAAAAATCGTTGAGTTGGAAGAAGAGCTGACGATCATTGGAAACAACATGAAATCCCTCTCCATCTCCAAGCTCGAGGTGTGTGCGGCTTTCCGATGGCTCGAGAAGTTTTAATTTTTGATTCTATCGCAAATCTTGAGCTAGCCTAGATCACTAACTCAGCCTAGATAAGGATGCTCATTTACAGACTCTGTTCTGCCTACACAAACTAGGCCTACTGTACTAATTTGAGCAGCTATTTAACTTCAACTACTGAATTATATTGGTATTTTTTGCAAGTTCAAGTATCGGTTCCGAATGCATACAATGTACCACTGATTCCAGAGCCGACTACTATATCAGTTGTTTGATGCACCAGATTGGAATAAATCATTGATTAAGATTTTGCATCTCAAGTTTCCCGCCTACAAAAGTTAAAATTGAATCCTAAACTTTTATCGTCTCGCATAGCATCAGGAATTGTAACAACATAATGTTGCAGTTTCATAACACTCTCTCAACTCTTGTTGCTAACTTACGCTCTAGCGAATAAATGTATGCGCAGATGCTACATGAGAGATATTATGGCCGATGCGCTTGATGTTTTGATTAGTTTAATGAGAATAAGCTATCAATACTGCTATAAATGTTGCTGTATTTTCCTGACACACAGATCACACAAAGACACGAGGACAGCGAGCAACAAATTGAACTTCTATACGACTGGGTCCGCCAGGTAACATGCTGAACTGGATAATTGTCAAATATCGTGCTCGGTTTTCAATTATATATGCATCAGGGAAGTAGCATTAGATGACTGATAGTGTGTGTCATGCTGTGCAGTAATGGGTTACCCATGGTACCTAGATAACAGACCGAGACAAGATCACCTGTCAATAATATTATTGACAGGTGATCTTGTCTCAGTTTATTATTATTTGCACACCAGGTCTTGCTTTGAATTTTCAGGTCTTGCTTTGAATTTTCAGGTCTTGCTTTGAATTTTCAGGTCTTGCTTTGAATTTTCAAGTCTTGCTTTGAATTTTCAGGTCTTGCTTTGAATTTTCAGGTCTTGCTTTAAATTTTCAAGTCTTGCTTTGAATTTTCAGGCCCTGCTTTGAATTTTCAGGTCTTGCTTTGAATTTTCAAGTCTTGCT
>JAQIWG010001795.1:0-22815 GCA_034695025.1 Chamaedrilus cognettii | reverse complement strand
AAATTTCGCTTTGCATTGTGGGTTGTTCCGGCGTATTGCATTATGGGATGAGCTGCGCACGTTGTGCATGCTGGGATAGATGTTGACAGGGTCACGACCTCAGGGCGTCCAATCAGAAGTCATTTAAATTTTGTTTACATTTTGTAACATCACCCATGAAGGTGATCTGTGGCTGTTATATTTAATATGAACTATCCATTTATTCAAGTCAATGGTTTGGGTCGAGTCACTGTGGCATTACCATTACCGGTTCAGTCAATTTGCAGGTCGTCTAATTTAGTTAATTCTCTGTAATCATAATGTGAGCACCCACCGCCTCCCCCCTCCCCTTCGTTCGCGAATTTTACCTAGGGGGCATAGTCTCAAAAATTCATACTTATAGTTAGCTGAGCTCTGAGGCTCAAGGCGTATAATATAACAGTGCAGCATAATAACTCATAAAATAAAACGCTTTTAATGGTTTTCATCTACTCAAAATTTCGTGAAACTTGACTGATATGATGTGATCCACCATTTTCTCCGTCAAAACTCAAATACATCCTGGACCGCATTTTCGACGCATGTGGTCTATGATTTTACGCTATATATTTTATATTAAAAAACCAAGGAACCTAACTGAACTAACTTTTTATACCCTTAAAAAATATAACATGGGTCAGGCCAACTGAGCCCATCATCCCTCTAGGGTAGGTGAATAATAGGAGGGTGAATAGCACTGGCTTGCCTGCTACTCAGATCTTTACTCCACACGCACCAACCCACCCTCTGTGCTAAAACCTGTAGGCTTATGCGTAGGCGTATGCTATTTGACAGTGATAGGAGGCAAGCAGTGTTTATTCCGAGGCAGTGCGGCGCATTGCGGAGGGGACGGGCGCCTGCAGCAATGAGCAGCTTTGTGTCGAGGACGAACCCGGTGACAGGGCGGGTGGACTGGGTGCTGCAGGACGACCAGTACGACTACCACCAGGAGGTCGCCAGGTCTGCTTTCGTGACTTTTTGGGTTGTGAAGCGCCCTAGATTTGTCCCTAGACTAGTCTTGTAATGGCGTTGTAGGAAATTGGCTTAGAGATTATTATATGATTATTATTACAGGCTAAATTAATCATGAATAATAATGATCGTAAATGCGATAAGATAAATGCTAAATGACTAGGATTCTCCTATAGGCTACACATTACACGAGGCATTGAGAGACGCTTGAAAACCTTAAAAATCAATTTCATTGTGCTTTGTATAGGATGACCATTAACTTACTGTAGTGTATTAGACAGTTATGTCAGAGGTTGTTTTTGCATTTCAGAATGAACTCGTAGGGTTTGTAGGATCTAGAGATGCAGATGAATTTAAAATATTAGCAATTGAAATGGAATCCTTAATTTATTTCAAATTACAATTGCGTACTTCAATCATTTTTTGGACTTTATGGAATGAGCGTCAACACGGAGGGGCATGTGGAGATTTGCTCAACCAGCCCATGATAAGTTTTAGTACAAGATTTTAAATAGAAACGTTTGCATGTATTGTTTAAGTGAAAAATTCTTTCATTCAACTTGAAACGAATTTAAGAAAAAATATCAAAAATTTCGGCCAACAAGATAACCGCTGGGCAATCTTGTTGGCTGTTGGACTCACCTATCATGACACCATGCTGGCGCCCCTAGTATTGGAGATACTAGGGTGCACTCATGCACTCAATACATGAGTATTGAGTGCATGTAGCCAATGCGTAATACTTCACTTGCCATAGCTGTTTGCTCATCTTTGATAGTCGGTGCACGGTCAAAGTAATTTAATTTTTTTTTACTAATTTTATAAGCTAATGAAATTTTGAAAGAATTAGAATAAGGACTGGTCATTTAAATATTAAGGATCTAGTTTTTAATATCTTTTCTTGTGGATTAACATTTGGTTGATTTTTTGATGTGGAAGGTCTGCCTATGCTGACATGCTGCACGACACTGAGCGAGTAAGTATATGGGCTCTGAATCTGTTCTAACAGTTTACTAAATTCTACTTATTAAACGCCGATTAGTGAGGACTTCTATTATGCTGGATTGCTGGTGTACGTTGGTGTACTTCACTACGTGATCTATTGCATCTAGCCTAATTGGCTTGATAGTTAATTTTTAATGAAACAGTATTTGAAGAAATTCATTGGGCCGTTTACTTTTGAGACGCAGTGTATAATATTTCTGATAGAACTTGCTCTGAGCTCTGTCTTCTCTCACTGACAAATGTTTAGGGTTAACAGAAATTGATTTTTTTCCAGAGGAAACCCAGATGCCTTGAATGGTGTGATTAAATCTTCCCTGGAGGGTTCAAGCTAGCTGGTGTCGGCAGCACAATAGCACATGGCCTGTGAAGGAATTATTGCTCACTAGAGGGCAGTTCTGCCTTGGACGCCTGTGCCTCTGATTCCCTTGTCCCCCCTGGGCATGGCTGACTAGGCGCCTTGCATGCATGCAGATTAGCTAGCGTGTCTGGCATTGGCATTAGCATAGGACGCCAGCCTTTGTGAGTTCTAGTTCTAAGGGTCTCTTCAACTATGCATATTTTGTAACCATATTTTGCATGCAATTTTGCATGCAACCGCGTTAAGGCGGACGGATGACCGTTGTCATGACAACAATTGCCTCATCTGGGTTTCATGCATGGCTTGTTCCTTAACTGGGTTTCATGCACAGCTTGCATGAAACCCAGTTAAGGACATTTTACATTGTCATTTCTTAACATGGTTGCATGAAAAATTGCATGGTTGAAAGAGACCCTAAGTCGTTTGCTGTGAAATCCATTTCCAATAAGAGCCTTAACTGAGTTTTGCACCTGGCCAGTAATCACTATCCCAGAGAGACAATGTGTAGGGCAGTGTGACATGATTCGCTCTGTGGATATATCAGCACTAGATTATGTAATTTGTGACATCCCTCTTCCCTGTAACTATCTTATATTTAAAATCTATTAATAATTGAATTTAGACGATTGGACGTTTGTCACATGAAAATAAAATGTTTTTCACATTCAATAAGACGTTTGTCACATTCACTTGGAGGTTTGTCACATAAAATTTGAGGCTTTTCACATTCAATAAAGCAGTTGTCACTTTAAATTCCACATTTCTCACATTCAGTTCAACTTTTATTGCGCGTAGAACGTGAAGTACGGAGAGGCCCTGAGGATGGCCATTGAGTCACTGCATGGCGCGGGGCGCAGGGCCCTTGTGCTGGACATTGGGACCGGGACCGGGCTGCTGTCCATGTTTGCAGCCAGATACGGAGCGGACAGCATCGTGGCCTGCGAGGTAGAGCTGGGCAGTCTTTGTATTTGGTATTTTTCTATGATATACTCGGGCGTTCAGTTAGTTTTTAAAAATAATTTTGTGTGTGTGTTCTGTGAGAATTCAGATAATGTATCTGAACAACAAGTTTTCCATCATAATTAATTTGTGCTCTATAATTCTTTTGACTTGCACAGCATTTATCAGTGGGCAAGATTTGAAAAAAAACTTGTTGTGCGTGTAATTTTGCCATCCAGTGCTGTGCATGGGATCTTTTGGTTTAATATAGATACTCCGTCGCGCAATAAAATGGTTCTCAATGATTGTGACAGGCATTTCAGCCGATGGCCGAATGCGCCCGGCAGGGAATTAAAGACAACGGGTTTGAAGATAAGATTCGAATCATTCCAAAACGTTCGACACAATTGACAGTTGGACCGGGTGAGTGCGTTTGATTAAAACTAACGTAAATAGGTATACGCCATATTGTAAGTTGTCGATGAAACGTAGACTAAGTTGATAAATAATTTTTTTCGCTGTTGTATCTGTTCAGTACTGCAGTCATTTTCATAACTGCTGATGTATTGGGAATATAAATTTTTAATTACCATACTTTAGAATTTGTGGAGCATCATTCTTTGACAACTAGCGCGGATATCTGTCATTCTTGGATGCTAGTGTCAGCTATTTCAATGATAATATAATTTGGATATAATTTATTTTTGGATTGCACAGTTCAGGAGTGCCATATCATGATCCAAGTCATCTCTATGGCACTTTACACCGCTTGACATTATAACACGCCTGTATTTGGCACCATGACCTGAACGAATACTTGACATTATTGTTTTTTGGAGAAGTGCAAAAATTTGTCGAATTATGCGACAAACGTACTAAATTCGTTACAGTTTTTTATCAAGCGGCGTTGTGCTACAGAAGGAGACATGGCCGAGCGCGCCAATATTCTTGTGACGGAGGTGTTTGACACGGAGCTCATAGGAGAGGGTGGTCTTGGTACATTCCAACACGCCCTCACCCAGCTGCTCGTTGTACGACACTTCTACCGCTTCTTGTTTTATTTGTTATCAAACGCCGAAGGCGTTAGGTTTCTAAAACGGCCGTTCATCGATATAGCGCTCGCAGAAACTCGCTTTGTGTGACATCTCCTCTTAGACTACAACTCCCATTGATATGAAACTTGTCAAACAGTATCAGATCATCATTCTCCAGACTATTCACCCCAAAAATTACACTTTTCACGTGTATCTTTTTTTTTTGCTAAGTGTATGCCCGATTTCAAATTGCACACATAGCATTAGGCATTAAAATGGTGCGTAAGCATGCACTGTGGCAAGATTACAAGATTTTGAAAGGCTGAGCAGTTGCACTACGCTTCTGTAAGAAGCAGGCGTAACACGCCTGTGCATGTTTTATCAAGACTAAACTCCATCATTATTGTTGTACTGTAGCCGGACTGCATCGTGGTTCCCTCCAGCGCTGTGATCTATGCCCAAGTCGTCCACTCCCCACACCTGCGGCGCTGGAACTCTCTGGAGCCGATCCACTTCTGCGCCGGCGCGCAAGATTCGTGCGCCGGCGTGGGAGAGTCGTGCGCCACGCGGTGCATTTGTGCGCCAGCGGCCGTGCGCGCGTGCACGGGATCACCCGCTGTGCATGACCTGCAGCTGGACCAAGTGTCGCGCGAGTTGTTTAAGCCAATCACAAAGCCCGTTGCTGTGCTCAGGTTTGTAACGGCTGCTGTGATTGGCTGCGAGAGTGATGAATGTTAGGGGCGTGGTCGGGAGGATGGGATTGATGGAGGCTATTGATATATATTATTTATAGATATAGATATATATTATTTATATGTATCTGTATATTGCCCATGTATTTTGAGCGACACATGGTAAAATTTTTGTGATGTAAGCCTGCAGCTGTGATGTACCTGATCCTTGTCAAATAGGTCACTATTATTAATTATTTATTTATTGGGACAGCAGAAGTTTCTAGCCGCACTTATTTCTGGTCCATGGTTAGATCATCCCATCTTAATTTAAAATGCAATTTATTCTTTCTCTCCACTGGATATTGATAAAAATATTGGAGGCTTTGAGATCCCTTTTGATGTCCGAAGTCGTCATCTGAGTGTAATAAGTTATCAGTTTTGCAGTTTATTTCTCCATTTTGGCAGTGATAGTAGTTTCTTATCTCTTATTTTAAATCAATCCTATCACATAATATTGTGGCCAATCGCAGGCTTTCAGAGAATGACAAAATCTTCATCCAGCTAGACACTTATTTACAGTTCGCCTACAGCGATATTCTTTTTGTGTTTTGTGACTCGGCAGGTTTGACTTCAGTGGAGTGGAACCGCTGTCGCTGAACCGCGACTGTCGGCTGGAGGTGAGATCGGAGGGGGAAGGGTTGTGTGACGCGGTCTTCATGTGGTGGGTGCTGCAGATGGACCCTGCGGGGGAAGTGGAGCTAAACACCGCCCCCCGCTGGGCGCACCCTACCCCCCACAACATGCAGGTACACCGGGAGCTAAATATTTTTTTGTCGCAATGCTTTGATACAGGAATTCTTGTACACTTTAACATGCGCATTTGTCAAGCGACTGGGTCAAGCAAAAAGTCTGGGTTTAACCTCTGTAATTTAGGCTCAAAATATGGAATTAAAAAAAGAAATAGTTGTAATTTTGAACATAGGCTTTGTAAGTAACTATGGTTTGTAAGCCACATTCAGTGTTCACTCATATTTTTGTGTGATTTCTTGTTGTTTTGCCGTTGTTTTTACCTTGTTTTTATGCGTATTTAGTTATTGAATCTTTCTGCGTTAAAGAGTGAAACAATATTCTATTAGTTATTAGATGTTTGTGTGGTGTGATCCATATTGACCGATTTGTCGCTGCTCTGTGTGCCAGTGGAGGGACCACTGGATGCAAGCCATCTACTATCCACAGACCCACCTGAGCGTGACGAGGGGACAGGTGTTCACGCTCAGCTCGCGACACGACGAGTACAGTCTCTGGTTCGACGTCAGTCAGACGCAGCCGTAAGTTATGCAACGATCGCAATGTGGATGTGCTTGTGACAAGGACCACTTCACATGGCTTTTAAAATTTAATTTTTTGACCGTCTGGGCGAGTCCTTCGAAACTCAATGCGAGATGATGTGTCATCAATAACGATCTGTTTTTTCTTCACCCGCTCTGACTTAGCGCACCTTATGCGAATTTCTATTCTCTTTCGTTTTATTCGTATTCGTTATTTCAGTATGAAATATAGGCAGATACAGAAATCTCATAAAAAGCATAGAGAGAAAGCAAAATGAGATACGGAGAATTTAAGAAAGGCTTGCGCATATTCCCAGCCCCTAGATCATTCTCATGTTTTGCTAGTTTTCTGATTTCGGCAGCGGTTCTCGAATTTTGTGCGTATTTTGACCCGCAGCTCGACCAATGGTGCCGACCACTCGGCTAACGACGCCGACGCGGAGCAGCAGCCTGGTCTGGGTTCAGCGCCGGAGCAGGACGCCATCTTGTGGAAGGGAGAAAGATTGTCGAGGGCACCGGCGTGCACGTGTGGCGCGCACATCGCGTGCAGCAGGACACGCATCGCCATGCTCAATGATGGAGTGAGGAACACGAGCTACCACCTGGCGCTGCAGAAGGTATGCCAGTGGGGCACCGTAGAACGAAAAATAAGATATAAAATAAGATATAGGTGCTGTGATATTGTAAACTGTGTAATTATTTCAATTGCGCTAAGTACGGTAAGAACTGTGGTATTTGTGTATAATTGGGAAAAAAAATCAATTGAGCTTGGTAAAAACTAGCTCTGGTATTTGTTTATAATTGCAAATAATTTCAATTCAGCTATGTAAAGCTAGATGACTTATATTTCAGTTGAAGGATTGCTTTATAACGCGTGCTGATGGTTAATTAAAGTGATGATGTTTTGTCGTGGCATCGATTGATGCTTCTCTCGTCGAGAATTTGGTTACAGTTTCAATATTATGAATTTTTGTGATTTAGCTCAATTTTTATCGAATAATGGATTTGTTGCGTTTTCTAGATCGTTACGGAATCGACCATCTGCTTATGTCTGGGTGACGAGTCTCTGCTTGCGCTGTTTGTCGCCAAACTTGGAGCCAAGAAGGTAACGAGACTGGATGATGATTTTTGTCTACTAGACTTGCTGGCCATTTTGTTTGTGTGGCGGGTTGATAGCATAGTTATTCCAAATATTAGTTACTTCTGGTTGAATTTGTCCCCATGAATGTTGTTTATATACAGCGTTGTTCTTTAGTACAAGGCTTCAACTCTGTGTACATTACTACTGTGTGATATGCAGTAATCATAATATTATGTTCTGAGAATTGATTAATATTACTTAAACTTAAATAAGTTGAACCAAGACTGTGTATTGGTTGTACGGACTGGCTGCAGGTGTACAGTGTCCAGCCAAACTCACTTTCAGCAAAACTGGTTGAGGGTTACGTCGAGGCGAATGGTCTGCAGGATAGGGTTCATGTTCTCTGCAAATCAGTCGATGAACTAACGATGCAGGACTTCAGTGAACAACGGGTTAGTTTCTTTTCCGCTTTATTTTGTACAAAAAGCGCCCTTACTATAAGTTTAATAGCGGAAGTTTTGCAATTTTTTACAGTTTTATTTACAAGAATTCATTGGATTTATGATTTTGTTAGGTCTTTTAGACTTATTTTTGATGCATTCCGCAATGACACTTAAAGCCTGTTGCGAATTACGCTACTTTTAATAGTTTATCGTGAAGTCTATGTTTCCTGTAGATCACTCTGCGGTAACGATCTAACTCTAAGCTCTTGCTTACGTTAGACAATCCTGCTGGATATAGATCCACCTGTTAGCCCTTGTAGGCTAGATAACCCTACTGGTGGTGATTTAACTCTAAGCACGCGATAATGTTAGATAACGCTGCTCGCTACCGAGCCGTACTTCAGCGCGAGTTCGCTGCCGTGGCACGACCTCTACTTCCTGTACGCGCGCACCCAGCTTGCACCGCTGCTCGCAGACTCGTGCGTCGTCTTCCCCTCGTCGACCATCATCAAGGCCTTGGCCATCGACTTGAAGGACCTGGTGAGCTTACGGTTGACATTTCTGTCTGGACGGTGGCTTAAACAGCGAGCCCTTTCAGTGCCGTGTTCCAGTTTTGCAGGATTTTCATTGCACGTCTTTCGAGTTTGTGGGAAGCGAAAACTCGCGTTCAATAAAGATTTTGGTGTGGATAATGCCTCTTCAGCAAAATGATCGTTTGCTTGCCAGTAGACACACTGGACTCTGTTGAGTACCGGTATTTCTGGAAAGCACTAATTATTTTAGAATTATAGAAGATGAGTTTACTATTGTGAAATTATTAGCAAGAAGCTAATGGACATCTTGAGCCAAACGAATGAGTGTGATTATACTGTGATGTTGTGAATATTTATAACATTTGTAACTTGTATGCGGGATGTCATACTTCAAAAGAAAAACGAAAAAATATATATATATATTTCAAGATCATTCCAGCAGCTAATTGTGAGTATCTTGGTTTGCTGTGTTGTGGTCAGTACAAGATCAGAAGCGATGTGGGTGTCTGTGAGGGCTTCAACCTGAAGGCATTCGATAATCTCATACGGGTAACAGCCTTTGAATCATTTAAGCCCTAGTCGAATATTTTAGTTAAAATGCACTTTGTGACTTTGCTTAGCAAAGCATCCACTCCAGCCTCCTCCCCGACACGCAGCGAGCCTCGACGAGTCTGTCTGGCGGGGCGCTATTTTGAAGCCCCTTTCATCATTTTTCTTCACTGTGATGCAGCAAAACCAATGAGTTATTAAACATTGATTTAAATGATCGTATCTTTCATGTGCCTGTAGCATCTTTTTTATGCTTGATGCATTTTATGGATAATTTTTTGATGTTATCTTATTTAAAACGATCTACCATAATGTTGATCAACACTGCGTATAGCACAGCGCGGAAAATTATTTGACTGGTGGGTTTTTTTGTTAGCGTTCGTCGGACATCGCCGACGGTTATACGGAGTCGCACCCGTTGTGGGAATACCCGGCCCTGCCTCTGTCTGACGTCATCGACATCCTGCGACTCAACTTCACGACCCCTCTAGAGGGCGTCAAGACTCTGGAGCGCGAGGGAACCATACAATTCAACGGGTCAGCATGTCCTCTTATAGCCACTGATTGTCAGTCAAAAACATTGTCTATCAGGGGCTGGATTTTTAAGTTTAATAAGAAAAAGCAAGGAAAAAGATGCAATCCTGCATTTACCGTTACTCAGAGAGATTTTTGGGGGGACTGCTAATATTTAGTAATTAGTTTGTGACGTCTTAGTGTCCTAAATTGTGTACACTGAATTTTTGGTTACTATTTTTCAGCATTTGTCAAATGTTATTGACCTTAGTTTTATAAAATGCTGTGCCAGGTTTGATCTTTAAATATGGTTCAATGGAGTGTGAGCTAGTCATGCAATTGTGTTTTGACCATGGTTTCTGAACTGAAGCATTACTAAGTTGGTTATTGAATGTCTATTAATTTTGAATTGGTTTAGAAATCGTTCTGTATAGTTTGAGTTTTTGAGAATTATAGCATTTTAATTGGTGTTTCATTTCATGAATGGTAATTGCAGCGTTTGAATTGAAATCATTCAGTGCCTGCTTCTGCTTCCAGGTCGGGCAGCTGCAACGGCGTAGCGCTGTGGATGGAATACAAACTCGACTCTTCGCCTCACGCTGACACCATATCCACCGGCTTAGTCGCCCCCCCTGCCCCCGGCTCGACCCTAGCCTGGGACCCCTACACGCGCCAAGGTGTGCACCTCTTCCCCCGACCCCAGGTCATTCCCTGCGGCGCAGCGGCGGAGTTTAGGCTGAGGCACAAAGTGACGCTGAAACCAAAGACTGGAGAGCTGGAGTTTGATTTTGCAGTTTTTCACGAACAGTTAATTATTTAGTCTCACCAGTATGGATAGCGTTATGTTTAGCAGGCGTGGTCAGAAATGATGATTAGATGCAAGCTGAATGCCTACTTTGAAACGGGCGAGCGTAGCAATACGCATCGAAATCTATGGTGGCGTAGGTCAATGCAGTTTTTAAAGCCTGAATAGTTGTACTACGTCGTTTTGGAAGGAACAGACAACCCTACGCATGTTTTATCAGTGCTTAACATAACCCTGCAGCTGTAGGGTCCTAGCCTACTGTAAGGGATGTTTTCAACTATCGCTTCTGAATCGCTTGATGACCGGTAGAATCGTGAGTATTAGAACATTGATACCCAGTCGTTCAACGGAGAGTTGAAATTAGATCTGAGATCATTGCGTCATCAGCCAATCAGCGCAGGGAGAAATTGACTTCAGATCTGTCACGCAAGGTGATTGGCTGCTGAGATATTGATCCACGATCATTCAAATAACTGACCAATGAGCAACCGGGTAGGACGATATCAACAAAAACTGATTCTGTTCGTTCATATTATTTGTTTTGGCTGTTTTGTCTAGCTTTTAATGACACGTGATCGGTTTATTGTTCGCTGCTCCATGTGTCAGAATTATATTCCGTCAATTTTTAGCTTGTGGTGATTTGTTGTCATTTTGCAGTGCTTTGTTCGCTGGCGTGCTAACAATGGCGTGGCGTACAATAAAATATCAGGAACAAAACTTTTTTTAACGATTTTATTGCGGTATAGGGTGATTCGGATTGAATACAAAATAAAAGATCACTACTATAATGGTAAACAAAAGTTTTTTAATACACTTGTCATAAAGCTGTTTACATTTATGTAAGGTAATTAAGGTAAGCATTTGAATTCAATGAAGAATTGAACATAAATTAGCAATACAACCTATTTTTATTTAAACTACAGTGTGATCTAATTGTTATCTTATCCGCAATAATAATAATGTGTATAGATACATTAAGTCTAGAAAAAACAAATTTTTATCCATCAATTCATTGACAACAGAAATCATCACTTTCCTTTCAGAAGCTCAGAACAGACATGTTACAAATAGTCCTAAAATAAAGGCAAACTTGGTGACAAATAGAGTTGCATTAAACCATTCATAAGGAAGCCTTGACTATTACAAACAGTCACATGTTTGGTCTACATCGGCAAGCCTCAAAATTAATGCCTGTATCCAAACGCTTCAACAATCTACAAACTTACAGAACATTTCAAACCCTAAATTAAACATTGCAACATTTACAATTACCAGTCATCCGCTTGGCATTAGGCAAGGTTGACTATGCGCAAAAACTTAATGCAGAAAATTGTATGCGGCGTTAAAATACGAATGGCGAAGTGATATAACGATACTCTCATACTGCATACTACCGAACAAGCATGAGTCGTCAGCATCTGTATTCTAATCTATACTTCAATTTCATGACGTAACATTGTGAAACCTTTACAAGCGTTTTTCTTACTACAAACAGCCACGCGTGCTTGCAGCACCACTGCAAGCATACCGGCATCAGTTCACCATTTGTATTTTCAAATACAACTTAAAAGTCTAGCTTTAACAACAGAGCATCAAAGGGTGTCTGCAAAAGTTGTTTTCAAACAAATCATCTAAAAATGACAAAACATGCAAGCAAAGCAACTGCATAACAAAGTTAAACATGCAACTGTAATGCTAGCCTGAACCAACATCGCCTAAAAGAATCGCACAGGATTCTTATTGAACCAAATTATCAGCACAAATTTTTTGGTAATTTAGCAGAGAATGACAACATCCCCAACAATTCTTAACTGCATCGCCGCTATCTAAATCATCGCAATCCAAACCATACATGCAACAAAAACAACCCTATGCAAGCCTGGGAACAAGAATTGATTTACAGCCCAGAGCCCCCCCCCCCCGAGTCGTAAAAGACGACTACAGGAAGGGGAGCCGGTTCTTGGCTTGGCTCCGAGGCGCTGAACCGTACTGTACAGTACTTGCTACTACGCACCTTGTTACCCAAAAAACCATCAACATCACAAAAACCCTCTATGCCACAGTCTCAATACGGTGCGGATTATAGACTGACGCGGACTTCTTCAGCGCGCTGTCTACGTCGTGTGTGCTCTCCACGTGCTCTTGGAACTCTGTGAAGCTGTTGGTGCCAAAAGGGCACAGTTTGCACGGGTAGACGAACTTGCCCTCGTGAGACTTCGACTTGAGGATGTGCTTGCGAAGGTTCTCCGTTATATTGCACCTGAAGCACAGGCACTAGTTTTTGCCGAAAGAACAAGAAAAAGATGCAGTAACAAAAAGTTCACCAAATTTTGAAAGCTTAAATTGAGAAATTATGCACGAAGATTGAGAACGGTTCGGAATGTTGATAATAAGAGCAAGTAATTCCTTAGCTGCCAAGAATCAATTTGTCAATTAAGGACAGACACTTCACAGACAGACAAAACAGGCACAGAGCTTCATATAAAATAACAAACAAAAACATAAAGAGCAAAAAGAATTCAAATCACGCGCATAAAATAACAAGCATCATTAATGGTTAGACAGTTTAGGTTTTATTACAACACACAATACGCTCAAGCCAACTCGCTGCTTAACTGTGCAGCGAACGATCTGAGCTTCTAGAACCGTCCGACAAATTTAAATTGAGATTTGTATGACAATTGTTTATCCAGAATAAATCGTTCTCACGTGTAGTTGCAGTAGGGACAGCCGAACGGCTTGGTCTTGGCGTGAACGATCTGGTGTCGGCGCATGTTGGATACGAGAACCGAGCGATACGAACACTGGCTGCACGCGTATCGCTTCTCACCTGTCACACAAATACGAGCCACTGCATTAGGCGATATATATTAAATTCAAGCGACAGTAGAACAAAGGAGAACTGAACAAAACAAAAAAATTGACACCGTGGCTCATAACTATAGGACCCAATAAATTTCTCTAATAACAACGGAATGCAATAAGCGTTGTCAATGAAATTTTGACTGGGTGTATCTTATAAACCGCTGGATGAAATTCAACGAAAATTGACAGAAGTATGAAGCAATGATCCAAGTTAGTACAGTAAAAATTTTATGGACTTTGCTAATTGTATGCAGGAGTTATTCAAGAAATTCGTTGGGTCCTTTACTTTTGAGCCACGGTGTAGATTGGAGAGGTTGTTCAAGAATTTTTTATGAAAGGAAAAATGCAGCATGAAAATCTGATGTCACTTGCAATACAGATAGACTGGCAAAAATAATATGGCATCTGCTTGAGGAGAATTTGAATCAAGTTATAAAAATGGGCAGAAGAATGATGAAGTAGGAGTTGGATAATAAGAGCTGTGCATACATTTTATTACCGTATCTTATTTCATTTTGTTATATTTATAATTTGCAGTCGATTTAATAAAAGACCATATTTTGCCATTTCATTGCTATCATTGCACCCTCTTGCCGATCAAACACCATGTATTTAAACACCGCAATGCTGATCAAGCAGTATGGGACAAAACAGCGGTTAAGAAATGAATAAGCTCTCAAATTAATTATCAAATCTCGGCCTACCTGAGTGTATGCGACGATGACGATTGAGCTGGTTCTTGGACTTGCCCGCATAGCCACACTCATCACAGAGGTAGTGCTGCACAAACAAACCAAACAAATGTTCACAAGTTTAGTATGGTAAAAAATATATAAATCTTTTGTTTTACACAATAATTTAATTTCAATCTCAGATCTGGCAATTTTTGCTAAAAACATCCAATAGTGGTCACTAAGCACAATGCACATTCATCATCAACATTATGCTAGGCTGGTAAATTAAAATTCTCCATTAAACTCAGTAAATATCTTCACATAAGTTCAAAACTGAAAACAATAATAATATAGAATATATACAATAAATTAACATTACTTAAAAAAAAAAATTCTGAAGTTTAGAGCGCTGTATACCCTCAGTGTGCTATGTGTCGCCACATGCATCAACATCTCCGACACATGCGTGAACAGTTTCTTGCACCCCTCCTGCGTGCACCGCACTGTCTTATTGTGCACCTTCTCATGCACGCGCAGCTGAAACCCCTTGATAAACCGCGCGCCGCACACGTTGCACAGGTGCGGCCTCGCGACCTCGACTTTCACCATGTCGCTGTGCGTCCTCTCCACATGAACGTCCAACTCAAACCGGCGGTCAAACGTACGCACGCAATGCTGGCACCGGTGCAGCCGGATTCCAAGATGGCCGCGGAGGTGTCGTCGCATGATGCTCGGATCTGCGAACGCCTTCCCACAGCAGGGACAGCTGTGTGGCAGCTTGCCCGTGTGCTGGCGCATGTGGTAGCGCATGCCAAACGGCGTCAGCATCTTGTCACAGACCGTGCAAGCGATGCGCACCCCAGGGTCCTTCTGCACAAAGGGATCAAGATTCCCCACCTCACCCTCTTCGTCCCGCATGGCGTTGACAGCGTTCCTTTCCTCATTTTTCTTCCTGGCCTCCGCCAGACCATGGTTGATTTCATGCATGCGCATGCGTGCTTCGTCGTAAAACTTGCGCCCACACAGCTCGCACTCGCGCGCCACTGCTCCGGGCAGACGAGACTCGCTCAGCTTGTTGAGGTGCGGCCGATTCAACATGTGTAACTCGTACGACACGCCGTTTGTAAAAGTGACGCCGCATATCGTGCATACGAGCTTGACGCCACCGTGCGGCGTCCTCATGTGTTTTCTCATTTCCCATCGAGCGCTCGTCACGTATTCACACAGCCGACAGCGATACGTCTCGCCCTCTCTGACACTAAGTCGTTTGGCAATATGCTCCGGGGTTCGGTTGTGCTTCACGTAGTTGGCGCGATCGGCAAACGTCAGCGAGCAGCGCTTGCAGAAAAACCTCGGCATCTTCTCGTTAAGTACGTTTGGCCGCTTTGCAATGTGTTCCTCAGTTTGGCAATGCTTGGCGTAGCTCGACCGCTTTGCGAAGGAAACCTTGCAGCGCTTGCAGCGGAATTCAAACGTCTTCAGAAGTTTCTTGGCATCCTCTGTCGTGACATTCTCAAGTCTGATATCAGAGCCATGTGATTCCGCAGAGGCAACGCTCGTCGCCTGATTGCAGAAAAAGTCGGAAAGGTCAGGGACTTCTGCAATAGCATTTGACTCGAGTTTCACGAGTTGTTCTTTGGACCTCGGTGGATATGCAGCGAAAGAACAAGAACCTGTATCTTTCAAATCTGGATCCCCTTTACCATCATCGTCATGCTTCATTTTACTCCGTTTCTCCACCACGTAGTCGTCGAGAAACGAGGCGGATTTTCTCTTCCTCATGCTTTTTCTTCTTGTCTTCCCAGTGAAAACACTAGAATCAGATGGCTTCACAGTTCCATTAACACCCGTCGGCACTTCCACCAAGTTCCGCGCCGCAGTAAAACCTTTAACCTTCGCTGATTCATTCAAAATCGGATGCTTTATAACCATCTTCCCTTTATTTCCACCAAGAGAAAAGCCCAAAGCAGACGCAGAACCGCGACACGACAGACCGTGCGCGACGAGCTGCTCAGCACTGTGCACAATCTTTTTGCAACGCACGCACTCGACTTTAGTTCGCTTCTCCCTCAGCACGCACGGCCATGTGGACTCTCGCACTGCACGCATGTGCTCTGCGCTTTCAACATGTGCAATCATCGCGTCATTGTCCCTGGACTCGTAGCAACAGCGTGTGCAGAGCAGTGGACCGACCAGCGACCCCGCGACCTCCATGTGTCGCCGTTCTGATAGATGTCGCCGCAGCTGCTCGGCGGAATGAGCATAGAACTCGCAGCAGCGGCACTGGAAGGGCCGCAGGCGCAGCAGCAGCAAGAGGAAGCTTTCCCCGAGGGGCATCGCCGCCGTGCCACCGCCGGGCAGGCCATTCTTTTCCGCGTAAGCGGCGCGGCGGACGTGAAATGGAGACATGATGTGCCGAGCAAAGCTGTACTTGCTGTAGAAGCCTTTCTTACACAGAAAGCAGACAAGACTCGCGTCTGCAATGGGCACAAGAGAGTTTTCGCCTACAACGACGACGGGCTTATGTTTCACAATGCTTTCAGTGGGGTTTGGGATTGAGACGTCTGCAGTTAGTCTGGCGCGCCTGATGTGAAGGGAAGTCTTGAGGTGACGATCAAGAGACGACTTAAATTGGAACTGTCGGCCGCAAGGCGCGCAGCTAAATTGCATATTTTCTGTCTGATCCACAAGAGCAACCGATTGAGTGGCTTCACAAGGCTGATCAAGATCAACAACGCAGCTTGTGCGGTTATTTACTATCCCCTGCACTTTCATAATATGATTTTCGACATCTGGTAAGCTCGCAGGAGGCAAGTTTACAGATTCATTCACATTACAGCCAGACTCTTCTTCATTGTCCTCATCATCTTCATCATTATCATCACCCTCAGGGCTCTGCCATTTGCCCCTGCTGGTATATCGTATGGCAATCACTTTCGGCCTTTCCCCTGGGCGCCATTTACCTGGCATCGATTTCCCTGATGACTTCTTTGACGCGCTGGCCTTCATCCCATTTGATGCCAGATTATCCATGATTCGCTCCGTTAAAACCTTATTTCCGGATTCAAATTCACAAATCGGATCTAATTTTTGACTCTCAATCAATAACGCTGATGATGAATTTTTCAGTGCCAATCCAGGCGTCTCGGCTCTCTTCAACGTCGATGGACTCTCAGCCTCCGGAAAAATCAAAAGATCTTCAGTGTCCGAAGTTGCGAATTCATTAGATGAATCTTCACTGTCAAACTCGAGGCCACTGAGCATGCTCGAGAGCTGAAGGGCTCCGGAGTGTCCATCGTAAAACCCACCATCGTTGAGATCAAACTTTCTCAGATTCAGACATTGCTCGACGATGCCGATGGAACTAGGAAATAGAGCGTCGTCGAGCAGCATTCCGTCAACGACGTGGTCCTTTCCCCCAGACGATGAACCGATGACGCTGTCGGCGAGATTCATGAGTTCTGATTTGACAACGGCGGTCGGGAGCTTAGGCTTGCTGCTACGCAGTTCAAGACATCGAAAAAAGTTGTCAAGATCAGCAGCCGTTAGGCCACCACCGCCGTCATCGGCATGGTCGTACAGCGAGAAGTCATCCAGGGGGTGATGGGGGACAGGGATAGGCGAACTAAAGAGCGAGCTGGGGGCCGCAGGTGTCGCATCGGAATTAGGCTTGGCTCGGTTGGATTTGTCGATGATGGCGGGGCAGTCAAACTTCTTGTGCTGGACGTAGGCGTCAAGACCGTGTATTGTGAGATTGCAGCACATGCAGAGGTGCACGTCAGTGTCGGCCATCTTGCTGATTTTAAATTTAAACTACAATCTAACAAATAGTTTGATTTTAATAATAATATGCCGTAGTATAAATTAATAGGTTGTACATTGAAAGAAGCAACAACGCAGGGTATTAGAAACATTAGGCATATATGAAACTTTAACATCAATTGTTCCGTTAGGGTTAGCTACAGTTAGGGCTGGGATAGCATTCAACTTATTATACGACACCCGCTAATGATAAGTTCCCTATCTCCGACAACAGGTGCCTGTGTTTTCGCGTGTGTTGCTTGCCTCGAGAAGCTTAATTTGAGTTGTCACGCGTCCCTCAGTGAGTTTCGTATAGTTCAATCGGGTTAGCTTATGGTTAGGACTAGGTATTGCACGCTATAGGTTATAAAACCTTGCGTTGTTGTTACCCTTTCCAAAGTACAACCAACAATCATATCATTCACCTACGCTTAATATGGCTTCTACTTAATATTTTGTCTATAAAACTAGGGCCCCTAATACTCGGCCTATGACTGGTCATTTAACTGTCAATTTTCTATTAAAGAATTTCACGGAAGCATTTCCTGCTCTGGAAAACAGGAGTAAGACAAAACAGCAGTATCATTCTTTTATTTTTTTCTAAACATTTGTAGAAAGTTAACCCCTAGTCGGATATAAATAGTTAAAATGCAGTTGCGACTTTGAATCTTTGCGACTTTGAGACTTTTGGCCTTTGCGACTTTGAGACCTTGACACTTTGCAACTTTGAGACTTTGCGAAGCAAAGCTTTCACTCCAGGGGTCTAGCCTCCTCGACAAGCAGCGAACCTCGATGACATTTCGATTAGATTTTCCAGTCGGATATTATAGCCTACTGAGGCTACAGTCCCTCACATTAATCCTACATGTAGTTGTTGGCAAGGTTAAGTTTAGCAGGCATAGTAGCCTGCGCCTAAAGCAAGATATTTTTTGAAATTTTACGCCAAATTTGAAAGGGCGTAGCGCTACGCCAAACTTGGTGTAGACGGACGCGTCTTCTGAGTATGGTTCACACTTCACAGGCTACTTTCAGTTTATAGCCTACTTTAGTATTTAAGTCTTTCTAAGATTTCTGTCAGCACCCCCCCCCCCCTTTCCCTAGTTCTCATTGGCTGGAAAAATTGTGAAAGATGTATTCGGCTTGGCATAGGCTATCGCCGCTATACTCCTTTTTTCAAAGGCTTAGACATGTAAGCGTAACATACTCGTACAATGCATGTACATGTAAAACGACGCCTGTTTAATAACAATTAAGGAGGCGTAGCGCTACGCCAATTTCATGAGGGTTAAACCGAACTCTGGTCGTTTGGTCGTTGACGTCAAAATTGCTGGCGTCAACAAGGCCTATGCAGTAGGCCTTGTTGGACGACGCAACGTGTGTGGTCCTTTATTTGCTAGGCGATCAACAGCGATCAAGGTAATTGTCATGAACAACTGATAAATGTATGACAGTGGTCTAAAAGAACATAGAGATAACTTAGACCGAGAAGAATAGGTTTCCATTGAAGCAGGAGAACAGCTGCAGCTGTTAACTGGAAATGATTTGGCCTATCAACTACTCATTATCAAGTGCGATATTGAATCACAATCAAGCTACACAATAATAGTAGATATGGTGTAATTAATTGGGCTTGATGCGTTTAATTGTCTGCTTGTCACGTTGAACCGACCACACACGTCGCCACTTTGCAGCAGACATAATGTTATTATGTTCCCCTTCTCGGATCGTCAGTTTCCCCCTGTGAAGGCGTGGTTTAATACGATCTTGTTGACGACATTGCATATATAGAGTCCTTGTTAACCCTTATCGCGCAACCTTGCTGCTGATTGGAGGCTGCTGCCGCTTTAGCCGAAGTTCATCGCTGCTGCTGAAGGCTGAAACTATTTAAGGTGAGAGACTTCTGTAAAAACGGCATTCAAATTTAGCGTGACGCAAGAATCGCAACAGCTCGCACGCGATCGTAGCCTTTAATCTTTAGTATTTTAGTTGCAACTTAGGCTACAAGTAGGATAGCATTTTGTTGACCTAGAGACTTGCACTATAAGCTGTTGTTTGCAGCTGTCGAGGTTTGGGCCGGTCTACAAAGTGAATCAGAGACATTCTCCAGGCTTCAACAAAATCGGTAGGATAGGCCCATATAGGCCAATATTATTTGAACAATGAGAGGGCTGCGTAAATCTTATTAATTGCAAAGAATTAATGCCGGGCCTAATTGAAATCATTGCCTTATATTCATAGGCCTACTAGGCTATATCGAATGTGTTGCGCAGATTTGCTATGCCAGTAACTATGATTGGTGATGCTTCACGCGACTTGGCTGCGCGCACTGAGTAAAATATTTGATCGACTTCTAGGCTTGACACAAACTTTAGGCAAATGCAATGGTCGCTTAAAATGACTATTTCAAGCGAAGCATAAAATAAACAGAAAATCGTGGAGAGAGAGCATATGACTTTATGTGAATCTTAATGACGTCTCACTTAAAAATACTAAGGGTAAATTTAGTTCAATAACCCTTTGAAAATTTTGTCATCGAATTCGCAAAAGGAATCTAGGCTATATGATATGCATAGGCCGTACACTATTTGTTCAAACTGGCCGTCGTTTGTCCGTGGCGTTCGTTTGACAGTCCCGAAGAGACAGGGGACCGTTACATGATGGTGAAGGTGTGCGCGCTGTTGGACAAACGACCGCCAGCCGCCCTTCGGCGCTCCGTCGTTAAAGTCGTTTGGCCTTAAGAAAAGAATGCTACACGCAGCCTTCCTCGCTAAGCGGTCCTTACGGACTTTTGTTGTTAAGGTAAAAATCTGTTGGTTTATTTGTCTGCGAGGTGTACGAACGAACAGTGCGATCGAACAGAGCGAAGGAACAGAATTTTGTCATTAACCACAACATTAGCTCGTTCGTCTGTTTCGTATAGGTGTGCGCTTGCTATAACCGTCGCCGCTCGCTGCAAGTTCCACTCTAGACCCACAACGAGGACAAGCATTGTCAGCAGGAAGGCAGGACAATGACGGAAATGGAGACGACCGCTCTGCCCTACACGGACGAGAAGCTTGTTCCAGCCGTGCACAGCCTCAGCGAGCTGATCGAGGAGCTGCACAAGGTCTTTGACTCGGCGCATGTCAACGTCGACTATGTCAAGGCGCTGATGGAGGCCTACAAGAGCAACCCAGCGGACTGGCAGCAGTACGCCAAGTTCGACCCCTTCAGGTTATAGTCATTCTTAATTATTGTTAGTATGCCTTACAATTTACAATGTACGCTTTCATGCAAAGAGTCGATTTCATAGTCGTTCCTCAACTCCTACCTCGACTCCTACCTTAACATAGAAAGACAATTTAACAGCAGCCCATAGCTGCCGTTCGAAAAAACTCTAAATTTATTTCAAAATTTTTAAGGCACAAATTTATTTTCACAAGAAATCACTACAATTTAAAATCAGTGAAAACAGAAAATTATTTTTCTTTAAATCTATGACGTCACGTTAATTTAGAACTGGTATATTAATTCAAATGGAGTAAGCAAAAAGCTTTTTTGAATGGCAGTTATGGGCTGCTGCTAAATTGTCTTTCTAGGTCAAGGTATGAAATCGACACTAAGGCCCAGTTGTTCATTAGAGAGTTATTTGGTTTTAAATGATCAAAGAACAAAAATGACGTCACGGTCCAATCAGATCATGCAAATTCGATCCAGGATTGTTTCTACAACACGCCAATATTGGGGAGTTGTCCAAACAATCCTGGATCGTTCAACTACGGTTCCAATAACTCTCTATTGAACAACTCGGCCTAAGTGTCGATTTCATAGTCGTTCCTCAACTCCTACCTCGACTCCTACCTTGACCTAGAAAGACAATTAATATGTATGATTGTGCTTTAAATTCTTTCAGTGCGTGATATGATTGAGTTGAGAATTTATCTAGGTGTAGGCCTGCTTGTGTGTTTATCGTAAAGATTCGACAAATTTGAAGTTGTTCTAAAACTTTGTAACACAAATTTAAGAGTGGAGTATTGTAATATCAAAGTAGCATACATGACATTGTATGCCTATGGGCCTATTATACATTACGTCTTCTGGCAAAAACCGCATCGTGAGAAAGTGCTTCCAAGTGCACGTGCGTCTAAATTGCAAAGTCTAACTTAGGCCTGTTTGTTTGTCCTCTGGTTTTTGCTTTATAGTCGTATGTTGGTTCACTCTACATTATTCTTTTTATAAGTTATCAGGCAATGAAGAGCACTGATATACATCCAGCTCTGATCTTTGTCAAATTATTCTCAGCTTTAGACCCTGGCCCTGCATGGAGCCAGTGCACGCTCCAGATGTGATATCGGCGATATAGGCCTACGCAAGGAACTTTGTTTCGGTGAGCCTATTTGTCGCAGCTCAGTTCAATGTGCAAGCCTAACCACAGACCTTATCTCAAGTTAGGCAACAGGCCAGAATTATATATAATATGTACATTTAGGCTAACCATAGAAGATACAGAACCAGAAAATTCTGGAGACTAACTATGGCACTGTATTGTGTTGGACCCATAAATATTAAGGTCCCACGCAAACATTTCACAAAGTGCTTGCAGCGAATTTCACTCACACGGGCCATTCACGGGCCATCACACAGTAGCAATTAATGGCGACATTTTTCTCAGAAATAAAGAAATAAAATAGAAAAAACAAGCATCCCAACTTCGTTCATTGTTCGAATGGCCCAAATAGTAGTCCAAGATTTAAGAGTAGCCCAAGATTGAGGTCGTCAAAGATTTAAAAGTCCAAGATTAATATTGTCATGCTATTCTCTGGGCCAAGTGGTAGCCGAATTCTTCAACGCATGAACATCCACTCGAATTGCAAGCCTGCAATGATAGAAACCGCCAATCAGAAATAATTTCGCACGAGCAGTAACTAGGCTATCGCGCACCATAAGATTTAGTTTAGCGAGTGGACTGCTTGTTATCGACTTAAATCATAGACACTCTGCAGGCACTATACACATGTATGATGCAGTGGGGTGGATGGGACACAAACAAATCCTGTTCTAAAGTTACGTAAACAAGTCGACAGCAGAGTTCTGTCATCGTGTCAATATGATACTAACCGACTTCGCGCATCCTTCAATATTCTGGAAAGTTTGAGATAGATATTAGTGTAATATAGAATTAAACTTTAACTAAGGCATCAGGCCCTAAGCTATGCCACAAGAGAGAAGTAAATGTCACATGAA
>JAQIWG010001794.1:0-22816 GCA_034695025.1 Chamaedrilus cognettii | reverse complement strand
GTTTTCTTGAGACCAGTTTTGGGATATGGAGATTATAGAGTGCTATACAATTTTGAGATGCGGGATGATATACAATACATGTTAAGTTCGTATGCTTTTGCGGCTGAACTTTTGCATTATTTTGTATTTAATTAATATTGATATTCGTTTTTTGTTTAAAGAAATTAATATTTGTTTCAAATGTGTCAGATATGAGAACGAGCGCGTGATCAAAATTCTTTGCGGATTGAATAATATTTATGGGAGTTTTTTTGGTGAAGTAACGCGAATAAGTTTTGTGAGCAAACGCTTTTGTTTTGATCGTCGCGTATATTAACGATGCATAATTAGTGACCGATATATAACGAGTAGCACTTAAAGATCGATATTCACTTGTTTGTAGGAGGACAGGAGTCGCTACTGCACGCTGCTTAAGACACGACAGTTTGTCGCGACTGACGGTCAAGTTGTTACGACTCAGACGACTCAGATTGTCGTCAGTGGGGAGGAGGACAGGCGACAGCAGCAGCACGATATATGGTCAGCCCCCCTCTGGTCTTCAGCTTTAAAAATAATATATCTGATAATAATAAAAGAAAAAAATGTAAATAATTTTTTTTTTTTTTATTGCAAAGGGTTTATGCGCTGTGGTCTAAGGATCAGGTGTTTATTCGGATGTTGCTTTAATCTAATCTCAGATCTAATTTAGAACCACCAACAATAGCAAGTTTAAAGTGGATCTGAGAGCTAATTTACGTTATATAATTGGATTGTGAGCGTCATTTCTATAGAACTGCGAGTGTTTAAAACAAAATGACTCTCGCTTGAGCAACTGGCCCTGTGTATTTTTTGTATACGTACAGTGTTATGGAGCGCAGGAATGCGTACCGATTGTCGCGTGTTATGCAGGAATGCAGACTATGTTGTATGGTGGGTAGAAAAGCGTACAGAGTGTTGCTTGGTAAGCAGTGAGGCAGACTGTTATAAAAAAGCTATCGAGTGTTGTTTGGCATGCAGACTGTTATAACGCGTGCAGAAAAGGAAGCGTTCCGAATGTTGCATAGTATGCAGGAAACCAGACTATGTTATATAAGGTTCAGGAGGCCGTACCAAGTACTGCATGGTTTTGCAATAACGCAGACTATGTTTTATATTATACGGGAAGGTGTACTAAGTATATTGTGGTGTGCAGGAAGGCAGACTTGCGAGAGCTGCAGGCCCTTCAGCGCGCAGAGAACAAGCAATACGGAGAGCTGGTGAGGAGGACTCAGCAGCTGAGGGACGGTCTGGCTAGGAAGGGAGAACTCGACATGCAGGTCTCCTCCGCTCTCCTTTAGTTGTCTTCTAACATTATTCTATCTCTATCACTCCCTAGTGAATTGATGAATGGCAGGTCCCTGGTATCCAACCTCTCCACAAGTTATACGTTTCCTTTCAGACATATCGAATGATGAAACCTTATTCATACAGTGCCTGATCTTGATTTTGTTTTACATTGGCCAAAGGATTTTTTTTTGTCAAACCTTACTTTTTTCGCCAAATCAATCCTGCCAGCGGTTTCTTCTACATTTTTCTAGTGCACTAGAATATATTTAATTTATGGCACTGTTCATCACCATAGGACCATTAAATGTACCTCTAAGGACAAAGATTGAACAAAAAAATTCGCCAAAGGCTTTCAGCAATTTTGGACACATTTTTTGCAAAAGCCAAAAATCGTTTTCTCGATTTTGGCCATCTTGGCAGATTGAGCCCTGTTTCATGTCTTGTTGAGCGTGTCGCGCTTGTGTGGTGCAGGCACTAATGCGCAGCTACGAGGTCAACCTCTATTACTATTGTTTGATGAATAATATACAGTATTTAATGTATTCTAATTATTGGTAGGCAAAAAAGCATAATAACGTAGATTAGAGCTGGCTGAGCTATGTAATTAATAAGTCAATTCGAATTTAGTTCAAGCTGGCCTTCTGGTAAATTTGTCAGCCGAACAACTCGATGATCTCTCTGTGATATATGATCTCTATGATTTCTCTGTGATATATGATCTCTATGATCTCTCTGTGATATATGATCTCTGTGATCTCTCTGTGATATATGATCTCTGTGGTGCGCTGGTGCAGGCACTGTTGCGCAGCTACGAAGCCAACCTTGAGCGTCTGTCCAGGGAACAACGCCTTATCATGGAACGCACCGAACTCTCCCAGACCGCCGACCTCAAACAGTTTAGCAAGAAACTGAAGTCTGAACAAGCCAGGGACCTGCAGGGCTTCAAGGACGCTCTCAGGCAGGAGATGAGGCGATGCAGCAAGGGGGGGGGAGCGGCAGGGGATTCGGCCCCTATACCGGGCAAGGAGGCGGTACGCAGACAGCGCGAGGAGAAGGAGATTGAGCAAGCAGAAAAGGTGGGTTGTGTGGGGGTTGATTGGCACGATTAAATATGCGAGAGCTTTAGGATGAATGTCCAGTTTTTTAATCAAAGATGGGTAGCCAGCCAATTTTTCTATATCTTCATCTACTAGCTACTTAGCGTTGAAGCAGGTTGGCTGCGATGGTAGAATTATATTTTTCTTGGCTTTAAATGCCGGATTTTCAGGATGAAATTGATTGCATGGAACACGCCGAGCATGTCGCGTGATTGGTTGTCTGGCGGTCGTGCAGGAGCGCAAGTTTCTGGAACAGCAGCAGCAGTGTGCTGAGGAGGCGATGCGCAGACTTGCTGATCAGCATCGCGACAAGATCGCTTCAATTGAGAGCCAGTCCCTCGAACTGAAGCATCAGCTGCTGCGCGGTTAGTCTCCAGGACAATGGGGTCGGAGAAAAATTGTTGATAGCCGGGTCGGTTTTTCCAAATGTCTTTCAGGAATTTTAAATAATAATAAATTATATCAAGCGTACAATTGGAGGCGTGTGTGGCAGCGCGTGAGGCTGCCATCTGGGAGCTGGAGGAGCAGCAGCTGGTGGAGAGAAACGAGCTGGCAGGCAGCGCGCTGAGGGAGCTCTTCCTGCTGCAGCGACAGCAGACCGTCACACGACACGACATGGTGAGATCTTCTTTGGAGCATCACACGACATTGACTGATTGGTAACACTGAGACTGATTGATAACACGGCCACCTGCTGGTAATGCTGCTCAGGAGCTGGAGCAGTGTGCGACCCAGCGCAGCGAGAAGGATCTATCACACTGATCAATTGATTGGTAACACTGCCACTGATTGGTAACACTGATTGGTAACGCTGCTCAGGAGCTGGAGCAGTGTCGGCGCGCGACCCAGCGCAGCGAAGACGACCTCTCACGCCAGCAGCTGCTCAACCACCGCCGCCTGCCCAAGATCCAAAAGGCTGAGGGGAAGACGAGGACGGCGATGTTTAGGGAGAGCCTGCGCATCAACCAGCTTATGAGCGCCGAGCAGGAACGAGAGCGACTCAAACAGGTGAGGAGTCTGAGCTCTTCCTACTCGTGTTCAGAGGGTTGTGAAGTAGGCAAGTGATTGAGCGCAGCAGAATTCTACTGCTCAGCAAAACGCGAAAATATAGTCTGCGCGATTGAGCTGGTTGTTACCAACTACGCCTACCTCACTCAGATGGTATTTTAGCATTTTGCTGAGCAGTGGAATTCTGCTGAGCTCAATCGCTTGCCTACTTTACACGCCTGTGATGTATATTTGCTTGCTTTTTAAAACAAAGTCTAATGTGCCACGGAGTCGACATGATCGGAAGTCTCTAAAAGGTCCTGCCTCATGTTTTGATGCAGTGCGTGTTCTGGATTCCAAACAAAATTAGCTAACAAAAACATTCCCCATGCTTTCTTTTTGACGCCACATTATTCTGTCGACTGTTCCATCTGATGCACAGCAACTTCATTCTTTCTATTTATTGCTGTGTTTCTTATCATTGTAGAGCCAGTAATAATTGAACTTGTAAAACTGAAGGTTTAATTCATCTGAGGCCAAATGAGACATTTTTTGCCAACTGCCAAAAAAACAACTTTTTGGCGATCGCAAAATGAAGCCCTGGCAGAAGGAAATAAGGTTGAGCTGATGTACGTACGTGTTTCTTCAGTTTGAGGAGGCGGAGAAGAAGAGGATCAAGGGGGAACTGCACCGACAGGAGCAGAAGCACAAGCGGCAGACGGAAGATCTTCGCTCAAGGAATGCTGCCGCCTTGCAAGAACTGGAACAGTTGCAGGTGCAAACATTTCTTTTTCTTCTTGTATTGATTTAGCACTTACTGCTTTTGGCAGCCAAATTTTCTGCTCTGAGTTTTCAGTTGATTCTCGGTCATTCCTATCATGGCTTTATGCTGATTTTCTCTTTATACGTGGTTTGAGTGGTTATAAATTCTAGAAAACATGCTGTATAACAAAACAAAGAAGAATATCCTGTGGCTGATTGATTGGTATATCTCGTTTGCAATGAACGGCACAAACACACTGTCAAAGTCAAAATAAACAGATTGCATGCAATTGAAATGAAGGTATGTTAAAGGGTGCTCTATAGAATCGCTAGTTAAGGTCATATATAGCATAAGGTCATATATAGCATAAGGTCATATATAGCATTAAGGTCATATATAGCATACGGTCATATATAGCATTAAGGTCATATATAGCATACAGCCAATCAGCACAGTGGCATTTTGATCTATAGGACCTACAGCACGCGACTGTAATTGGTTTCAACGATATTGATTTAGGACAGGCCAGTATTTAAGCCTTGAAAATTGATTAGCAGTTTCACTAATTTCATTAGCAGTTTTTATATCGTCTTCAAATCACTAATTTGATTAACAGTTTTTATATCGTCTTCAAATCGTCCAAGGGATTACACAGCTGTTGAGTCTGCACTATACTCCGCAGCCTTTAGTAGTCACCAAACTATTCTTATTATCTCCACACCACGGATCAGTAACCATTATTCCATGATGCTCCGTGATGTGACCGTCGACGTGGTCCGTGATTTGACTAATCGCAGCGTTGTTCTCACCTTTTCGTGCGGTAGTTGGGCTTACGTCGATTGGTTACCAATAGAGCCGGGGGTGCAATGAACTGAAAGTCAAATTAATGCCAGCACTCGTCAGTTTATCGAGCCTCGATTTAGACAATTTTTGATGCGCAAACATTGCGAATCGAATGTGTGTTTGATTCGCAAAAGGGGTTAAGTTGATTCGCAAATTGCGATGCAAATCCACGCATAAATACAGGTCTGATTTAGGATCTGAACGCACATTCAGCAACTTGGTATGAATTCAAAGTCCTCCATGTTAAAGCGTGATAAAAAGAAAATTCATTCTCCATTAACGAGTGTCTGTTGCTTTTGGTTCAGGTGGAGAAGCAAGCTTTGCTGCTGAGCCGAGAGACGGAGAAGCTGAAGGAGCTGGAGGAAACGTATCAGGTGGAGAGCAAGGAGTGGAGAAAGAATCTTCATCGCAGAAAACAGGTCTCTTCCCTCTTCTTCTTTTTTTGTTTTGTTATTGATGCCTTGCGATGATCGCGATTGTTTTCATCTGGTTTTCGTCCGTTTTTCTGCAGAATTAAAATTTATAAATCACTGGTGATGAACGCGTTGATTCATTCGAAATTTGTCATTTTTGTTTCCTTATTTGCGGTATTGTAGGGCAGATAATTTGAGACAAGACCATAAAAATGTGTGTGTGTGAAAAATGTTAGCCTACGTGAGGTCGAGAGCATTTTTTAACCTCTGCGTAACGTATATAAGTGACGCCAATTTTGTGCCAAACTAATTTTTTCTGTGCCATGGTCTTGAAAAGAATTTTTGGAACCTATTTGTTGGAGGCAATATTTGTGATATCTTGCGTTATTGTTTCTTTGAATACTCAATGGACAGGCAATTGATACCACACGACTTTTACAGCGGTCAATGGTCTATCGGATAGTTGAGCTTTTCATAGTGCGATGTTTTCGCAAAATCATTTGAATACTGTTTTAAATTTTGATTATTTTTGTAGCAGCTCGCTGGGTAATGGCCGCTTCGTTAGAGAGCAAGCTCTTGAAATGCTTAAAAATGGCGCTCTCTGTACCGGTACAAAAAATTGAATAACAGGCAAGTAGGAGGTTGAACCAATGACTTCGTAGTCTGATGAAAATACGACAACATTTAAATTACTAACCTTAACCAATAAATTTAGAACAGGATTTGTAACATTTTTTATCAAGTTCTGCAATGTGCTGTTAGATATTGGAAGAGGAGTTTTCCAGCCAGCACGCGGAGCAGGAACGCTTCTACAGCTCCACTTTGCCCCGCCAGGCCAGCGCCACTGACGGCCGGGTCTCTGTAGCTCTCTGATGACCTACTTATCTCGACCGTGATCTATATCTCTGCATTCCTGATGGCTAATATACACTGCCGTTTGAATTCGGATCTCTGATTAGCTTTTATCTGAATATTTATTCCGATTAAATTCTTTATTTTATTCATTAGTGAATCTTTAAAAATAATGCTTGTTTTGAGATATATCATGAAGATCGTTGACGAATTTGTGTTACGTTTTCTTCTTAAAAGTCTGGTTAAGAAGGTGTTAATTTCCACCTTGTGTGTTATTATTTTTATTGAGAAAACTGTTGTACTGGATCGCATAACTTGCCCGTGCTCTAGATGCGTACGAAATTATTTGCGTTGCACATTCGAAACGTTGATTAGCTGCATTAGTGTGTTGACAGATCGATAACAATTTTAGAACACGACTAGATTACATACTGTAAAACGTGAAATTTTTCCGTGCATGTAATTTTCGCAAATTTCGCAAATCGAGAAAACTCGCGAAAATTACGCGCAGCAAATATAAGGCTGCAGAAGCTAGTTTAATGGGAGGTCCTCAAAAACGAAATCCTCAAAAAAGCGAAAATTAAGCGCAGGGAAATTTCTCAGAGGCAAAACCGCGAAAATAACCTGCAGTAAAATTTCGTGTTTACAGTCCGATTGCGATCAGATACGTTTGTGTCTGTGTTTTTATGATAACCTTCCTGCGGATATTGGTTTGAATCTGGACACATCTTGATATAATCTCATTCCCTGCGTCCAACCTCTCAATCAGATCTCTCACTTTGCTCTAAGATATTATTTACAACGTTTGATAACATTATTTGAATGTACTTTTGAAACATATATTGGTTATTATATTCGCTGTATTTTATATTAGATAACGTATGCCAATTGTTCTTGAACTTGAATCGTGTTTTTATTCACTGATATGGTTGTGCCTTAGTGTAGTGCCGTAGTGTTAACTATGTTTATTAGGGTGCAACGCGTGCCCCAACATTCTTAAATCACACTGTCCTTAGTCTCAAAATGTTCCATTGGGCCACAATAGTTATCCTGCCAATTTTTTTCCAATTCTTTATTAATTTAGATGGATGTTGATGTTTTGTATTGCGTGGTCAAATGTTAACTGACGCTATGTTACGAGATGTTTTAAGTTCTTTATTAGCCAGACAGGTCTACGCAGTTCATGGAGATAACGCTTGATATAGAATAAGTATATGTTGGGAGAAGTCTCTGGCGCACTTTGAGTTTGTTTTGGGTAAGCTTATGGGTTAATTCGGCTCCGATTTTAAGTATTAACACCGTTTTTTACACGTCTCAGCATTCGCTTTATGTATTATGTACCTTTTTTGTGAGCCTCTTTGAGTGAGAAGAGAAGGGCCAAAGATTGGCTAGGGTGAAATGTTTGGACACCAAAGACCTGCCGTGTGGCAGAACACTGAAGAAGTTTTATGAGCCAATTACTACATTCTGAGCATTTAGCATGATCTTGTCCATGTTTTGAATGGAGGATGGTGTTATGCGCCATGAACGTTTGAAGCACATCTATTACGGCGCAGTATCTGAGTGTTTCTGTAGAGTATTGCTCATCTGGGCATTTACAGTATGGAATGGTACATGTATGTTAGACTACATGACGCGTTTTGAAATCAGGATTTACATCGAGTTAGACTGACAAATCGGCACGCTTGAACCATCGAGAAATTAAGATCTAGCCGTGGTTCGAGCGTGTTGATTGGTCTATTCTATTCTGTGCTGTGTAGCTCGATCTTATTCTTGATTTCAGCATGCGTTCATTCAATACAACACTAATATTATTTTATGATCAGGAGGCGCCACATGTTCTGTTTGTGTCCGAAATGGTTGAGATTTTGTCAAGACTTATAGCTATTAATCCCTTAACAGGCGAGTTCAGGACACTAAAGTGAATTTGAACTTATCCAGTAATTTGTTAGTTAAGGTTCGTTGGCTATGATTCTTCTTTTTATAACTTGCTCAATTTATTATTTAACTGTTGATTATTTTAAGGGCGTAATATGCGTTTATGAGCGTATGCATTTATGCATATATGCATTTTATTATGCCTCATGTATTTTTATGGACTATATGTAAGATCGGATATCTTTCTATGATCAACTGCAATCTGCTTTCATTCATCAAAGTGATTATTTTTGTGGCTTTTAATCCTGCGCGAAAACGTGATGTATGTATACGAACGCATATCTTGATGGATTCTCTTTGGAATGGATTGATGAAGAAGTAACAAATAAATGTTGTCACATTTTTATCGATCGATTTATTTGAAATATATTTGGTATTTACTTTAATATACTTAAATACTTTGTTACTTTGTAAAAATAGATACTATATATAAGAGGTAATACAATTAAAAACGAAATGAAAGTACAATTTTTAAAATCCTATTTACAATATTTTACCATGACAGTTCAATTACAATGTAAAAGTTCGTCAACGTTTGAAGTAAAATACCAAGCTCGTGACTGTAACTATTTGAAATTTAAAACTATTTTTAAAATTCAGTCATCACTAGAAAGAGGACCAGAAATTTCGGACGCAATTTAATGACATTATAGGCCACTGGTTACTAAAACATAGCAAGAATGTTGTCGCAATACACGAAATGAAGCGAGTTGATAGATTTAGCTCGTCCATTTTCTATAGCGTTTTGACTCAATTATGCCGAATCGTTATTCTCTGCATGAACGGCAGCAGTTGTTGCAGATAAGAAAACCATCTTGGCAGTTAGTTCTTTTGTTTCCGTTGTACTCCTGAAATAACAAAAGTTAACACTTACACATTACAGTTCATTTTCGAGAATGTTGTCCTGCCTATAGTACCTATATTACTGACTTCACGTTATTCAAAAGAACTGCTAAATGCAGGACATCGGGAGCACCGCTTCTGCTTCAGCACTATACACAACTGACAGACGAGCTAGTGCTGGTTTGCAGTTCAGATGAAACAGTTACACATTCTGATATGACATTCGTCAACTGCATGTAAAATTTAAGTTGCAAATAGGCAAATAGTCTACAATTTGTGAAATTGAAGCGACAATAGTGATAATCGAAGCGACAAAAGTGACAATTGAAGCGATTTGGCTAAGAATCGAAGTTATTTCAAGATATCGATCATTTTGATTTTTCAAAATCCTTTTTGAGCAGGAACTATTCTTGCGATATATGAGAAGTAATACATTTCATATCTTGAAAACGTAGTAAGCTTACTCTTTCTAGCGGTGAAAGAAAAAGGTCAACATTTGACAAAGTTACGTGCCTCATATTGACTACTGGTATCGGCGTATTTCTTATTCCTTTATGCTATTTGTTACTTGTTGGCATCGTAGGCCACGTGCAGACTACTGCATGACATTAAACCGTTTTGAACTGCTTCTCAGACCGGTCGTTCATTACACGCGTTACGCGTGTAATTCCTTGAGGCTGCTTGAGTGTGAGGCGAGGTGGAACAATAAACAGTCTTTTTTGCACAGCGCACAGGTGAAAGGATTTGAAAATCGGTACGGCGGAGTCGTTTGATAAAGTTGCATGAACAGGTGTGTTTTCCTACTCTTGCTGTCGTTATTGATATTTTTATTGCGTATCACGTTGTTGCTGATTGTGATTCTTCAGCAACCATCCGCTGGCAACAATCTACACCGTAGCAACAATCTACACCGTAGCAACAATCTACACCGTAGCAACAATCTACACCGTAGCAACAATCTACACCGTAGCAACAATCTACACCATGTTCCGATCAAAATTTAAACACTCAAGCGTTGCAATCACTCAAACAAAGGTGATCGTGCAGATTGGCGTGAAATTTCAACACAGGAACTGCAGCAGGACTCGCCAATTTGTAAATTCGTAGATAAATGCGAGTAATTTTTTCAAAATTATCATTCTTGAAAAATTCATTTAAGAAAAACAGGACCAAAAAAATAAAGTATGCGCTTTAGTTGCTACGCATGCTGTTCCTGCAGTCAAGTAACAAAATATTCAGTGACATTTGACACTCAAAGTGCCCTCTTTATTTGCTATACTATAACTACAGGGTGCGGAAAAAAAACCCACAGCAGATTCGCGATAACTCAGCCAAAAATGAATATTTTTGCTTCATCTTTTCAGGGATTGTAGCTGAGATAATTTGACACAAGGTCCCCAAATTTCAAACGAAAACATTAATGCGTTCAAAAGTCATGAAAGTTCTTGTAAAAAAAAAAGAAAATAAAATCAACCATACGTTAAAACGGTTTGAGTTTTTGACGTTACCAAATAGCGGCTCAGTTACGGAGCGCTTTGATTCCCTTTCAATAATTTGGTGGCCTTGAAAAGGGCCAATTTTCGCTGGCTTACTTAAGCTGATGTTCAAAGTGGCCACTGTCTTCGCTGATGCAGGCCATGAGACTTCCTGAAGGTAGGACAACTTTATCGATTGGTGCCTGCGGCAGGTCAGTCCAGATAGCCCAGAGTAACGTCCTGAGTTCTGCCTTGTCCATTGGCTTTGACCTGTGAGTCCGGTACCTTGCCATCATCGCTCCCCAGACATGATAGTCAAGCAGAATTAGATCTGGAGAGTTCGGAGGCCATTCATCTTTGTTGATGAAGTCTGGGTAGTAACACTGAAGCCTTTCCTGCGACTGGCGTGCAGCATGAGCTGGTGCGCCGTCTTGTTGAAAGATGAAAGCGGGCGGCGCAACGTTCTGGCAGTTCTCAATCAACCCCCCCCCCCCCCCCCCCCCCCATGTATGGTAGTCTGGAAAAATAGGTTCTGCCAGTTTAGCGACGAATTTCGGAGATTAGCAGGCATAAAAATATTATTTGCATTCATCACTGTGTTAGTTAAAACGATTTTGAAACTTTTTGGTAAAAGTTTCATAACTTTTGAATACAAGCAGATTTTCAAAGAAATTTTCAGAACTTGTGTCAAATTATCTCAGCTACAATCCCTGAAAAGCTGAAGCAAAAATATTAATTTTTGGCTGAGTTATCGCGAATCTGCGGGGGGGGGGGGGGGATTTTTTTCGCACCCTGTATACACATGACAGAAGACAATGGTTCTCTCCGCTTGACCCTCAGATATGAAGTGTACCTCCACTGGAGGAGTGCGTTTTTCATACTCGCATTCGTGACGTTATAACCCGACAACTCGACTAGGCCTACTTGAAAAATGGCAGCTGTGTGCTCAAACAATCCTGTATCAAGCAATCAAACAGTGGCATCCACGTCTTTTGTGTCGTGTGTCCGTGAACACTTTCGCACTTCAAACATCAGCTGTGACTAAATTGCCTTGACTGCTAGTTTGTCATTTGCAAATCATTTCAGCAAATCGTTATACTTATATTGTGGGGCGGTCTGGCCCGGCGTTTTGAATGCGTTGTAATTGGTCTATGAGGCAAAAATGGCATTTTTGGAGTTACGATAATCTGAATGATCCTTGCTAGATCTATAGAACTGAACGCTCAACTGCGCGCTGTTACAATGCGTACAATAAAACTTTTACAATGGGTACAATAAAACTTTTACAATGGGTACAATAAAACTTTTACAATGGGTACAATAAAACTTTTACAGTGGGTACAATAAAACTTTTACAATGGGTACAATAAAACTTTTACAATGCGTACAATAAAACTTTTACAATGGGTACAATAAAACTTCTACAATGGGTACAATAAAACTTTAAAGTCAGTTTCAACGTTCACTGAATGCAAACTAATATCACAAACCAGTGGCCATTAGTCAAGCAGTGAAGATTAGATCCGAGGGCAGCGGCTTTGGCGCGCAAACAATGCGCTCTTGTTACGGTTCTACTGCGCTCAACGTACCGCTGCTCATAGTCGACAAGTTGACAAGGTTTAAAAACGTTATTATTGCAGAAATATTGTAGACGAATGATCTATAATAATCAATAATAATCGCAACGCGGAACCGGTGAAAAATGGAATTAAGAACAAAACCGCAACCAGCACCCACTGACTGACTAAACGCTTTCACCAATAGAAACCAATAGAATATTATCTAGATCCTATCTAGAGCTCATCCGGGTCCGTCAAAGATTAGGCGAACAGTGGCGGATCAAGAAGGGTTTGATACCGAAGTGTGCAGTCGCATAAATTCTTCACTTTTACTAAATTCCCGACCGCGGGGGAAGAATGGTTGTGAGCTATTCTTGCAGAGCTCATACACATTTTACACCCAGCAAAAACGTTCATTTTCTGCAAGTTGTGAGCATCGTAACGTAATCATTAATAAAAGACAATACATTTCTTTCGACATGGACAACAAGGGCCTGCTTTCATGATAAAATCTAAGTCAAATATTTAGAAAATCTTATTTTTCGCTACAAGGAATGACCATTCACCACCAGCACCTCCAAGATCCGCCACTGATTCCACTCATTATTAGCAGCTTGATGCAAAAGATGAATATATATAACGAAAAGAAGTTTGGAACACAAAACTGAGATTTCATACTGACTAGAATCGAGCTAGGCACCTAGTTGACACGTTTCAATACATCTATCATAAATAGAGTTTTAAATGGATCGACATCCGCAGATCGACTAAACAATAAACACAAAATTTCATTCCAAGCAACGCGTTTACAAAATGTAATTGTCAATATTATTAACAATAGATAAATATATAGCGAACAACAATAAAGCATAGTACGGAATGTTTACGTAGCTAATACTATGGCTAAATCAAAATGAGAAATCTCTGATATCCACGATCGAACTCAATCTTTCAATCTACCCATATATTGCAACAAACAAATGATTTGTGGCGTGTTATGAAAATTGATACAGGCACATGACTTCATTATAATTCTACACTTGGCAATACATCGTGGCACAAAAAAATGAAACAAAAACTGCACTGGTTGGCAAACTTTTGCAATTTTCTTTGTTCTACAACTTGCAGAAAACCCGATAAAATATAGGATTAAACGCTAATTTTGTGCACTGTAAAATTGAAAAATCAATGACAAACTTAATTAACCTCATTCGCAGAATGATTTTGTTACATTATAAAATAAGCAAAAATCGTTAAGCGTTTAACGATACAATTTAAAAAATAAACCATCTTAATATGGTCTATTTAGAAAATGCATCCTTCGTGTTGAAAAACATAGATATCTTTAGATGAATCTCTACCTTGAATCAACAAATAATAATTTATAGTCATGGAGTAGAGCTTACCCTCTCAATTTTAGTAAAACATACCATTTAGAATCCGTTCTTCTTGTGCCACGGTGTATTTAAAACGAGCAGTAGTACATTGAGTATATCACACAGCATAAAAAGCGCAGATCTAAAAAAAAAATAAAAACTATGACTGGAATGATCTGGACTTAACACTGTCAAGACGTGACCGTTGCCAACAACACGAGGATCAGTCATGCAATTAAAAACATGAAATTCAATCTCCGATTGCAAATGACATCATCATTCGGTTCATTCGTGACGGTGACAAATTTTCTAATTAAAAATTTTCTCAAGAACTTGTTGGGACTAAAATTAGTTCCAAATATTTTGACAAACAGGTCCCCGAAAACATTTTGCGCTGTGTTTTGTCATCATTATGCGCGTAAAATGAATAAAGAGAAGATATAATTCAACACGTGCGCGTAGAATGTTCAACAGAGCGTGCATAGCTGCAATAGTGTACGGTCACAAACATATCCGCGTCGGCTTACATTGTTAAAACTGTCTTCTAAAGAAACGAGATCAAAATATATGGACTAGAGTACAGAAATAAAACTAAAACATATAATTATTTGAATAAAGCAGCGATCAGATTCTCAGTCAGTTCACAGTTAACATTGCCATTTGCTTCAGGCACAGTTGCTTTAGCTTTTGTTTCAGGTTCAGGCATTTGTAGTCCTTTGTTAAACATCAGCAAATCGCGAAACAAAGAATTGAATTGCAGCTCAGAGCTTCTCTGGGGAGTCGTAAAAGGCGATTAAAGGGGGAGCGCGAGGCACTGAACCAAACCAAAATATTCTTCGATAGTACACCAGGTTGATGAACACCCCAAAAAACTTTTGCTCTGCCAGGCACAGCACAAGCGTCCAAAATCCATGCCTAATGACGTAATAAAGTATAGCCGATAAGACTGCAAAAAACCTCACTATTTTTTAACTCAAACCTAACCTTATCTCCTAGGGGCTTGCTGCTAGCCCTAGCCCCAACTTGTCCTATCCTAGACATAAACAAAAATGAACGTAATCATAATCATAATCCTGCATCCAATCGTAACAAATGCAACGTTTGCAAGTAAATATATGAACATCACGTGTCACCGACTCTTCTATGTCATAATTGGCCTTCAGCGCTGTTTCGGTGTCAACGGTTTCAAGCCGCGCCATCTATTGGGCTAACAGCTGATAGTTCCCCCTCGGTGGAACCTTGTAAGGCAGGACTCTCGTCGACCTCCAGGCTCTGTACGCCACTCCCTTGATCAAGGGATTGTTCAGTGGAGGCCCGCGCGTCTAAAACCAAAGAAATAATATCGTTCGTCAGAATTATGGTAAATCGACACAAAAAAACATTCCAAAAGTTGTGGTTTTGGTGAAAAACAATACGTATTACATTGACGAATGATACATTATGCGGATATGACGCTTAATACCGAATTCAATTGAATTTTAAAACCTTATTCAAAATTTCATAACCAAATTCAATTGCACTTAATCCATATGCCTTTTTTGCCAATAATATATAAAAAGCATTTCGGATTGAACCAATTTAACGCTTGGCTAAACGGGTTGAAACAATTAACAATAATCTTTGAAAACATTACGATCTCTCTCAAAATGCACACGATCAAAATATCTAATAAAGATACGCGATTTGTCTGATTCCATCTTACCCATATCCTCACACCTTCAACCACGGGGTGTGAAGCTTCAGATCTAAATCACACACCTAACGTCGGTTTATCCAGTTTGCTCATCGCCGGATTGCTGGACGCAGCAGCAGCAGGCGCAGCAGCAGCGGGTGCTGATCGCTTGCTCAGCAGACTGTTGAAGAAGTTTGCGAGTACACCGGTGTCACTGGGAGTGGATGTCACCTTAGATACAGCCTCAAGCTGCAATACAGTAAACATGTCCAATTACAATCTTCTAAACAATTAACTTTATAAACTCTCTAGTCAAAGTTGAGTATTATTATACATCACTAATATTGAGTATCATTACACACGAGCAGAAATCATTTTCATAGCCTATTATAATTGAACACATATTTTATATTAAGAAAATATCGGAAAAAATATCATATCAAGTCAATATTGGATAATAAAGCTAGGCGAATTTTTTTTACCAACTATCAGTCAATTTTTCTATAAAATTTCTGCCAACTTTTGAAATAGATTTTCAGCATTGTAACACAACAAAAACATTGATTATGTACCGTTTAACATTAGATATAATTTATGAATAATAGTTAAAGAACTATTTTAAAGCAGACTGATATTATACAAACATTCCATCCTAAAGCTCAAAATCCTCACAAAACTAGGCCTCCTTAACAATTACCATCAGCTATACTAAATTACTAAGTTATTAATCATTTAATCTAAGCAAATACTGACTTTTTTAGGGGAAGGTGTGAGAGCGCCAGAGATAGCAGAGGGGCTGCCGACACGAGGGGAGCTGGCCGACTTGGGCATGCTCGCTGCGGGGGGTGACAGGGCCTTCCCAGGCGACTCCTGCTGCACAGCAGTCGCAGCAAGGCTTCAGCACGCTCGCAGCAAAGTTCAGCAAGGTTCAAGTAAGGTTAATCAAAGAGTACAAATAATTAGCTCGTTTAGTTAACAATTGTTGTAGTAGTATCTTTAACTGGCAATCCACAATAAGCACAGCAATATAGAACTGATCATCGCGAGTATTCAGTGAAAGAAAAGTTATTTATTTGAGCAGGAAACACATTTACAGTAAAAATATTCATGGCAAAAAAAGTAAAAAAAACAAAAAAAAAACACGATAACTGATAAAAGTGCTGTGAAACACAAAATTCGAGCAGTGCGTTATTTTCGCCGTTTCGCTCAGAAATTTAGCTAAACTTAATTTTTGCGTTTTTGAAGATTGGACAATGGACATTAAATATACCTTCTGCAGCTAAATGCAAGTTTTACCGATTCGCGAATATCGCCAAAAATGCATGCACGCAAATTAGTAACACTAGCTAACCTTACCTGTCCCACACAAAATAATCGTACGAAAGTAAAACATTGTCAATACATTGTCAATACATTGTCGAAAAGTAAATACATTGTAGGCTAAAAATATAATCTTCTGATAGGCAGACCCTGCCCGTGCCCCGCGAGCCCTTCTCCCACCCATAAGATCCCTCGCTGCTGGGCCTTGAAAAATAGGCCACGGCCAAAAAACCAATATGATAATGTGGCGTCCACTAACAGGAAGTAGGCCTTATCCTCAAGCTTGCAGAGGCCTATACACTGACGTCTCTGTATAACAACTCGCAGCATGGCCCTATTACATAGTCCACAGTCATCCAAGGCCTCATCAGATCATCGACTCCAACCAATGAGAGGGCTACAAGTCGGCTCCAGCCAATGAGCAAGCTTATAGGGACAGCAACATCCCTTAATATAATTATACACCTCTAGAAGAATAAGATAATTATTTCTGCCAACACTTTGGTCTCACAGCCTCTTAGGCTTCCATGGACTTATCTGAACAACAAACAGATTTAAAATCATTTGATTCTATTAACTCCAAATAGATGTCCTCACCCTCTGTTGTTGTGCAGAGGCCTGGGGTGCAGGGGTCTTGGTGGTGACCAGTTGGAGCTTGATGAGGAAAGCCTGGTCCTCCTCCGCTGTGATCTCTGCCTCACCCCCTCGCTGCGACGCCTTCCAACATCATCAACATCACATCATTCATTTCAAATCATTTCATTTCAAACATCATCAACATCATCATCACCATCAACATCATCATCACCATCAGCATCATCATCACCATCAACATCATCATCACCATCAGCATCATCATCACCATCAACATCATCATCACCATCAACATCATCATCACCATCAACATCATCATTATTATTTAACAGTTTATGAGCAGAGCTGTGATCATTAGGGAGTGACATCATGTGCTACAGTCAGCTTGCAGACTGCATTATTTTAGATTTTGCTTGCGTTCATAATGTCTACTACATGAAATGAAACAAACGTTTCCATCATCATTATACTCAGTGCCTATTCTGGGTCCAAAAAAATATAGCTACAAATTCCCCAAAATTCATGTTTTTTAGAGGTTTTATTTCCATGTAATCAATTCTGTCGGCCGTCTTGTCTGCTGCACGAGGATATATTATATTGATCGCTCGGTTCAACACGAAAGAACCAGTAACTGAACTGCGAAGAACAAAAGAAAAAAAAAGTTGATCAAAGGCTTTTGCTGAACAGGATTTTTTTTATCAACTATTATCCACATTTATTTTGCCACTTTTTGCAATCAGTTCAAGCCCTGATCATCTGTACACTCATAGCTGTAAGAAATGGCTTTACAAAAATACATAATTTTCTTAATTAGGCATATTTATTATCATCCCAAGCGATCGCAATGAACAAATAACTCAATTAAATAAGGATCGATGAGGGAACGTGGAGGCAATGTATGGCTAAAACGCTTTAGAGACTGCACATACCGGATAGTCAAATAATCATAATCATTCGCAGCCAAAAATATTAACAAATATTTAAAAAACTACAATAAAAATAGGATAGTAATAACTGAACCTTCTTGCTGGCAGGTCGAGTGATGACGTCGTTGAATGGGTCAGTAGGTCGGATACCAGACAGACCTTCGTTGAGTATTGAAATCTTCTTCTCTGTGTCCCACCCAGCAGGCCTGCAGGCACCATAGTAAATATGCTTGTTTACTATCTGCCATAATGTAAATAGTATATGGTCAAAATGCAGGTAGCCTGAGTCTTTAAAGACAGATAAATAGCCAACCATCTCACGAGGGCTTGCTATGAGTCTAAAAAAAAATCACTACAACTTCACAATTTTGATATTTTTGTCATTGTAATTTGGTACACCATACCCACACCTATCTCAACACGGTGGCATAGAGTACGATTATATATTCAACATAATTCGTTGGATCGTGATGTCATATCCGTTCCGTGACAATAAAAAAATTAAACAACTCTCTATTGAACAATGAGTCCAAAACGATAAAAAATGTATAGTTCAATCTTACATAAATAGTCCAAAAGTCAACAGAAACATCATTAACCCCTAGTCGAATATTTTAATCAAAATGCACTTTGCGACTTTGCAACTTTGAGACAGCGACTTTGCGACTCTGCTTAGCAAAGCATCCACTTCAGCCTCCTCCTCCACACGCAGCGAGCCTCGATGAGTTTGTCTGGCATGGCGCTATTTGAAGCCTTTTTCAGCATATTTCTTCCCTATAATGCAGCAAAACCGATGAGGTATTAAAAGCTCCTTAAAAGTTTTCGCATAAGAACAAGACTGACACAAAGACGCTGGACTTGTCGATGACGGAGGCGGCGTGGTTGAAGGGGAAGCCAAACAGGCGATGAGTGATGTACTGGTACAGAAGAGCGCAGTTCTTGTTCTCCTTCACTGACGTGTACACCAGCGCCGCACCAACTGAAACCCAGCTAAGGAACCTTTTCCAACGAGGCACTGGCTAACAGAAACCTAGCCAAAGTTATATTTACTTTCTTACAGTTATTTTTTGTAGTTTAGGGACTGTGTGTGTCTAAATTACTTTGTGTGTAGCACAAGAAATGGTGTTCTTGTAAGATAAGAATATAATTACTACGCAATTCACCTTCTGGTCACGAAATACTCCATACTATAACCGAAAATGCCAGTGCTACCAAATTAAAATTTAAAAATCATCTTGAAGCATTTGGCAGATAGTTTGAATGGATGGCAGTTGCTACAGAGCCTCATTAGAAAAGATCACCACAGCATCATAACAAATGACAACTGACTAAAACAATGCAACAAAAGAAGCATAAAAAGCGCACTTCAAGTTCGAGAATAATTGAATGAGCACTGAGCAATCTCAAATTATCACCAAACACTGGTTCCATTCAAAGAGGATACACTCGAGACAAAACTTGCGGACGTGCATCTGAATGAAGTCAAATTGGGCGTCGGTGAACTCAGAGTCATGCTCCAAACTCGTCATGCTGTCGCTCTGTACACATGAATGCAAAATACTGGATAAAAATATAAAGCTTACAAATTGCTGCTACAACTTACACTAATCAAAACGTGCAGCATAAGTTATTACGACGCTCATGATCATGCTTCAAATATTGCAAACGGTTTTAAAACTTTGCATCATAGTTTAATTTATATTCGCCGCAATTTTCATTTATTTAAAATTAAGAGCCCACTGCACAATATAAAAAAACTACGTATCATTTTTTAAACGAGCAGTCAAAACTTCAAAATAAAAACAATTCAATCCTGAGATAAATTCTCGCGAAAACAAGCAGCACTCGTTTCCTCACAGTTGGAGAGAAGATTTTCAACTTGTTACAATTAAGACAAAATTGCCAGCGCACAGCGCGATGCAATAGGACTACAGAACTTTCAAATATCATCAAAATGTTTTAATCGAGCATCGTAGTTTAATTTCATTTGTTGAAATATAAATTTGTTTTCCTATTTACATAGAACATACGCACATTTATTCGAGTCAGTTTAAACACGAACACAGAATTTTCTTTCTACTTATCATACATCTCAAAGCTAAATTCTAGCATTTCGACAAAAAAATCAATCATGACAAAATTACCCCCACAGATCAAACCCCCGTGTCCGACACAAACCTTGGTCAACACGACAACTATCGGCAGACCAAGATTATTCGTCAGCACGTTGTCCCCCAGGGGGAGTAGCTCTCTCCCCCCGACCCCTCCGATCCCCCCCAGTCCGTCGGATAACGCCGCCTGGTGAGTGGCGGCGCAACTGATCCTGCGCTGCGCGGCTGCTGCACCGCTCGACATCTCCGGCGCACCGTCCTCCGGCTCTAGATACTCCTGCCACTGGCGCACGGCTGGAAGCCAATCAGAATGCTATAAACCGGGTCATGTGGTTGTATTGATTGAGATACTCCTGCCACAGAGGCGCAGAAGCAATCAATACGAGGACTGGAATATGGGTCATTTCATTCTTCACCTAGATCCAAAAGAATTCAAGTACATGGATGCTTCTGCCACTGAAGCACGGCTGCAACCAATCATAGCACTGCAATATGGTTCAATTCACTCGAACTACTTACAATAAAGCTCAAGTACGGCATATTGAACACAAATATCTTCCGCTAACCCCTAAAGAAATTGTCAAGCACTCCACGATAAATCTACTCGCAACAGCTTCCTTAAATTAAAAATCTGCCAGCAAATACCAACGAATCCTTCATTTCAAAATGGACTAAAAACGACCATACATAGAATCATGGGCGTGTAAACTAGGCAAGCGATTCAACTAAGCAGAATTTAGGTGCTTAACGAAACACAAATATACAATCCGTGCGAGACAGGAGCGGTTTGTATTGAACTCAACCACGCGCATCGTATTTTCCACTTTCACTGAGCAGCGAAATTCTGCTTAGCTCAACCACTTGCCTACTTCGCATGCAAAAGGTTTACCGAGTTCCTGCTGCTCGTGTCTCAGCTCCGAGTTGAGCTTGAGTCGCTTGACGTGCGTCGTGAGCACGTCGGTCCAGCGCCGTAGCGCGTCCATCACATCCCAGGGTGACGCCCAGCACGCCGCCAGCAGCACGAGCGTGTGCGCGTAGCTCTGCTCCGTCAGCGCGTAGCGCAGCGACCCGCGGTGGTAGGGGTCACCATCGACGACCCACGCGCCCAGGCGCGTCTGGGCTGCACGAGCCATGCGTGTTAGATCATTGGCCCGTGTCGTAATTAGCATAAATATGAGATTCATTAGCATACGAGTAATCAGCGCAAAAGAAGCTAATATTTAACAATGACAACAAATAACAATACTAGCAGCAACTAAAAACAAGAACTTGTATATACACGCAGCAGATCATTAGTCTGCGTAATGTCATCACAAATATGAGCATCATTAGCATAGCAATCAGTGTGAAGAAAAGCCAGTAATTTACTACTATTATTATTATTATTACTATAATTACTATTATTACTTAGTATTTTAATGATAAGCACAAGGAAAATAATTAAAATTGCAGACACATGCTGATTACTTTGCATAATAATATGCAAGAGAAGCTAATTAACTCTGCACCACGCTCTTTCCCCCCAAACCCCCAATCGCTCACCGTCGCGGTACTCGTCCTTGACACTGATATAGAAGTACTCCAGCCCCGCCCCCCTCCTGGCCGCCTCCTCCTTCTCCCCCTGCAGACGTGTGACGAGGGAAGTCTTCCCCGTCTCATTGTCTCCTGCGCAGTGTCGCAACATGACAGGCACTTACACTACGGCACCAGGATGTCATTACGGTAACGCAAGCACAAAATTTTTAAACTCGCAGCTCTCTACTTATGCAGTAAAATATAAAAAAACATAGAAATTTAAGAAACAAATGTATATCAAGAAATATAAACAATCTCGTAATCTAGTGATAGAATGAAAATATTTGACAATTAGCCTCAGAAATCTTCAGGTCTTCAAAATGTTGTCCAGTTGTTTGACACCGTTTTTCATTCTTTACATTTAATATACTCGAGTCCTCTTTACTAGTCAGCAATTTGGGACAAAACCAAACAAAGAGTTATGACTAATTGTTGGTTTATGCAGTTGTAACAGTCATTAACGAGATATATTTGTAGGGTGAGAAAAAAAAATAGCACTATCACCCCCCTTTGCATCAGAAAGGGATATGATCAAATAGTGATATCTTGAGACCTACCGAGGACCAAGACACATTTTGATGACGTGTTTGTTAGCGAACTTGACTGCAGCTCCACTAGAATGCTGACCCTATAAGCAACGATGAACAGCGCTTAAAATATAGAAGCGACAGAGCGAATTGAATTACCGAGCACAGATCTCGCTGTAGGATATTACATAGGACTGCAGTAATCACATCCAAAGCACTATTAATTTATCAATGGTGTCAAAACTTCGTGCATCCACCCGTCCCGATTTAGATTTAATTTTTTTAATTAGTCTTAGCGAACAAAAAATAATAATTCTGATATATAAGAGAAGATATTTTAAAATAAAAAATATATAAAATAATATCAGACATACAGGTGAATGAGCTCATTTCACAGTGGGTCAGGTCGCCAATAGCGTCATTAATTTAATTAATCACATTAATAGCGTCTAGAAACAAAAACTCTACTATAGTACCTGCCAATCAATAATAATGCTATAAAATTATACCATTCTATTAATATACTATTCTTTCCCCCACCCGAGAAGGAGCTAAGAAGGCATACCAGAGGTTCGACTCGTCCGCCGCGCCCCCTCCACCTCCCCCAGTCCCGCCCACGCCCCCAGTCCCGCCCCCAGCT
>JAQIWG010001793.1:0-22818 GCA_034695025.1 Chamaedrilus cognettii | reverse complement strand
CCTTACAAACTGATCATGTATCAGCTCTTGAGTTTAATTGTGCCAATATTATTTTACATGCCTATGTTCAGGGTTAAATTTAGGAGGCGTAGTACGCCTAAAATTGGTTTTTTTTTACATTGTACGCCAAATTAGAAAAGGGTAGGCGTAGAGCTACGCCTAAAAATTGCCGGGCGAGGCGTAGGGCTACGCGTGTTTTGAGATGCGGTGGCGTAGCGGTTTGCTCTCTAAAGTCAGGGACCGGTATGGAAAGTCCTTTTTTGTCGATTTCTCATTACAGATTAACGGAAAGGCTCTATGGCCTGTACTGTGGTGACAGTAGGCCATAACCGTAGGTTATAAAATAGACAATGACTGGTAAGAATGGGATAGAAAATTTCTGTCAGCACCCCCTCCCCCCCACCCCCCAGTCAAGAACGCTCATCCAAGACGCAGGCTACGTCTGTTTTAAAAGGCTTAGGCGTAGGACAATCCCTGTGTTATCAGAAGGAGGCGTAGCGTGACTCTGGTTTCATAAGCCCTAAACCGAACTGCCTATGTTCTTTACTGCTTCACAACCTATTAACCAATTCATCGTTACATTCCCTACTGTGCATTTGATCATTAGTTATTTTTTGGTTAGCTAACGCTCGCTATTATGATAGCCATCTATGAATTAATGTCATAAATAGCGTTCTGGATTAATATCGACCAACCCTTACATTTTTCACTTTAAGAAAATTTCTATCTACAAATCCGTTGACTACAACATCGCCACTCACCAGTGAGCTTAACTAACATTTCGGTCGGTATATTGTTAGGTCCTGAACATTGTTCGCTCATACGTCAACGCTGTAGTTCAGAGTGTGTGGAAGGGATCACGAGAAGGCTACAAGCGTACATGCACAATGTTTGGTGCAGTGTTCAACAGAATGCTAAGTAATGATGGACGTAGCCTTTTGGAATACATGCATTCTAGCTCCGCTGACACCCGGTAAATATTTTTGCAGCATTTAATTCTCTATAATTCTATCTAATGATGGTGTATTAACTGATCACGTTTGAAACTTGTCCCGGACATGACATTAAACTGTGCCCGGTAGCCCTGCCGCTGCTGCCACTATTGAGCAGGACGAAGCGTTGTGGCCAAGTGGTCCAAGTCGCTGATCTTGGATTACGAGTGCGACAGTTGTCGATTCAAATCCTAGCAGCGGCAAAGATTTTGAGTCACTTCGTGCCCCCTTGGCAAGGGTGGTTTAAATTTACCAGCCACGTGTGTTCCTACGATGCCTACCAGTCTACGGTGGAGCCACCACCAGCGGCCATCAGCTGGTGAAGTGGGGCATCACTTTCCTCGCTAGGGGCTAACACAACAACAACGACAACGTATTGCAAACTGTCCGGCAGCCCTGCCCCTGCTGCCACCGGATAGGTTGGGCATCAGGAAGGGCATCCGGCCTGTAAAACCACGCTCCACAAGACAGCCATGGACACCCACAAATGGATATGCTCCTGTGTCGATGATCCATTGAAACCCAGTTAAGAAAATCGTTGTCATGACAACGGTCGTCCCTTACCACGTTTGCATACAAAATTGCATGCAAAATTTCATGCAAAATTGCATGCAAAGTATGCATGGTTGAAAGGAACGCTTAAACACTACAAAAGTTATAGTATTTAGATTACTATTCGTTTGTCCGTAATTATAAGTCCTTATACTGAAAAAAAACATTTTATGAATGTAGTTGCAGTAATAGTTTTATATCGAGTGCAGCTCTAATTTCGATTTAATTTACTGCGTAGCTGCAGCGTTGCCTGGGCGATGACACGGTTCAAGACTAGCCCGGTGGCGGGAATGGAGGAGGCGTGTTGCGAACGCGTTGCTGAGCTCTGCTGCTTATGTGTCCTCATTGTTTACATTTGCCACAAAGACAAAGTTGTCATCTGTTCCTCACCATAACCCCAGATTGACCAAAGGAACCTCAATTAAGGTATGAAAAGGTAGGGCTTTCATTTTCTAGGTATATAATATTTTGTTAGTGAGACGCCCGAGATATAGGCCCTAAGCCAGGGGTTCCAAACATGCGGCACGCATGCCAAAAGTGGCACGCCATCACTTTTCAAGCGGCACGCGGAAAATCGCTGAAAGTGCCACATTTGCACCAGTCGATGTTGCTAGGCGTGCCACTGTGGCACGCGTCTATAGACAGATAAGAACTGTTAAGAATGATATCAAAGATTTCTGTCAGCATCCCCCCCCCCCCGGTCATGAGTTTCGCGCAGGAGAAGCAATTTGCTCGCGCCTTCTATTTTGAGTGGCACATGAAGCTTTGTTGAAGAAAAATGTGACGCGCGGCCAAAAAAGGTTGGGAACCACTGCCCTAAGCCATCGTTGCTTTGACTCACATAGATCGTTAGTTAGTAGTCCAACTGGCTTCAGATTAATACTAATAATAATAATATCGTTCACTTATACCGCGCCGCTCTATGCCAAAGCTACAGAGGCGCCTGAACAGTCAGCCGTCCATGTGAACAAACAGCAGTTTTAAGTATACATTTGAATCGTTCCAATGTGAAACTAGGGTCGCGCGGGGTAACTGGAAGATTGTTTCGAACGATAGTACCACAGATCACAAACGGGCGAAAGCCTAGTCTAACTGAGTTAGTGTGAGGCACAAGCAGACGCTGCTCGGATGCAGATCGTAAGCTCCATCTACCAGGTAGAGTCGTGGACGAAGTGCAGAGCGCTGACAATTAAGAAGGGGCTGACCCTCATAGACACTTATACACAAAACACCCTATTTTGTGCTGCAGTCGCGTATTACGAGCCAATGCAGATTATAATGGCTTCTACAATGTCTGCTATTATGAAGCTATAATAGCAATATTTCACTGAATTAGGAGCCATCCATGATCCTTAAAATACCGTTAGCTTTACTCTGGAAAAAGAACGTTTTAGGTCCGTATGTAATTATGTATCAGTCAAATTTTGTGTGACGTAGGGCATTTCAATATCTACCCTCTTCCCTATCACACGTTGTCCTACTTTTGTCGACTCTCACCTCGAAGCGTGACGTACTTTATGAGATTATATGATTTATATGATTTTATTTATATGATTTATTTTATTTATATGATTTATGAGGATTAGATCTGTACAGCATATAGTTTAATTCAAGTGATTCAACAGTGTGTTTTTTTACTTTGCAGTGTTGGCGGTGTTCATCTTACACCAAAGCATCAGATACTCGTATTAGATTCGTTAACGGACTGCTTTAAAATGTGTAGTTTTGGCACAGTCATCATACATGGACGAATTGGACTTCACTTCCGATAATCCGTTACAAAACACATGCTGATATTGCTGGTCATCACGATCTAAAACTCCAAAAAGGATTTGTACATTTATTATTACACTGCCATAGTTATTTAGCTGTTAGTGACTATATACGCTTACATGTCAATCATAAAATATGAAGTTGTAGCAATCAAAATCAATTTCAGAGCCCTGGGCAGGGCCACGGATTTAAAACTGGGGGATTTCATAATGATTTTTCCGTTTCGTACAAACCTCTCAAACCTGGAGCTGGGATGGGGGGTAAGGGAGGGGGATGACGGGGACTTTTTCCTCCAGAATAACTACATATTTCGTTTTAAATTAATTATTATTCAGCTAATATTACTAGCAAATTCTATAAGGTTTCAGTTGGTTTCAGTTTCAGTATCTTATTCTTTTTTGATAAAGACACTATTTACTCTGTCTTATTGTAGCCTGATTCTTCTTTGACTCAGTACTTCCTGATTCTTCCTTTCTTCTTATTTTCTTTGGTAGTAGAGTTACTAGTAGTCTCTGAGGAGATATGTGGCGGACAGAATAATGCTAAGCAATTTCGTAGGAAATCTATGCATTTTTTAATGCTGGATTTTGACATCGTACACCTTCGGTGTTTCATAATATTTTACTATTTTGTGTATAGATCCCTCAGAACGATGCACCGTGGCGGCGCCAGGGATTGAGCGAGAGATTATGAAGTTACGCCTTACAAAATGGGCTTCCGCCCTAGCTCTTACATATTTGTGTCAAAAAAGTATGACTATTAATTTTTCAAAGGCCAGAATATCAACTGGCTGAGGTTTCTCGGGTTCAGTGAAATATACACCGTGTTTCAAAATGTAACTACTTGGCATTAATATCTTCAGTAACTTTGGTACGCAATAGGCCTAATCGTGTGAAAACTTAGCTGTCGACGAAATTTTAATCACATTAACTTCACTCATTTATTCATACTTCCCCCTATTTTCATTCTATTTAATTCAGTAGTAAAAGTATACGAGTAGTCAAAGGTGACCTGCAAAAAAACGCCTCAACCAAGCTGGGAAACTGCTTAATTGCTGTTTACACCTTTCGTGCAAGCCAATAATTGTATACGCTGCTAATGACGCAGCCTTGGGTTAACGGGAGAATGTTCAAATTTGCCTCACTTTTCGGGTGTTCCGTGACTAAAGTGTTGGACCAAAATGTTTTTTGACGCTTTTTAGTAACAAGCACCACATTGCAAATTGTGAAAATTGAGAGCGCTCTACTTCGACACACAGCGCCTTGGAATCATGATTTTCTTATACCGTGCACTTCTATCATTTCACGCGCATGCTGAAACCAAATCTTGTTGAAGTTTGAAGTGCACGGACATCCATGGATTGCCGACAACTACTGAATTAGAACAGAAATGAGATTATCGCACATTTTTGATGCAAACAGCAATAAAGTAGTTCGCTATAGCTTTGTCTATGTGTTTTGTAGATCAGCATTAATTATATGTAGGCCTACTCGCATCTTTTTATCACCGGATGAATTTACGCAAAAATTCGTGGAAGCATGAAGTAATAGTTGAGCTTAATGTGGTCACAATTAAATTGACAACGCATGTTGCCTGCAGTAAATGCAGTAATTAAATAAGTAGTTTTGGGTCGTTTAATATTCGAGACACGGTGTAATCAAAATTGAGTTTTCAACAGGTTCAGCAAAATTTTGTGTTTACCAACTGAAATTTATATTAAAGAATCGCCGCCTGTTTTTGATATTACATTTTGCAAAAGCGCTTTATGACCTCGCAAAATATAGTAAAGTTTTGGAGGTAAAATCAGTAGGCCTATTCAAATTCAAAACGTTGGTTAATAGCAAATCTGTTCACACTGACCTGAACCCGCTGCCAATGCTGCCACTCATTTTCGAAAAATTGCTTTTGAATTTGAAGTTCGTATTCGCCTTTTCATTCAAAAATTAAGCTTGTAATAGAAGCAATCCGTTTTGAACGTCATGATGATTTTCATAAAAACGACAATTTTACAAAAAATTGCAATATATGCAATTTCTACTTGAAGTGTGAGTTTTCGGGTAATCTGGGAGTAGAACTAAAAAAATTATATTTATTTTATGAAAGTGAGTGGCAGCACTGGTAGCCGCCATTTTTTTTTTCATCGAACGCATTAATTTTTTAACGGTAGTTCTCTGTTTGCTTCGTGGGGGTAAGCGAATCAGGGTAAGTGGGCCTACTGGAGGTCACGTTAATAAGTTAAACATATTGTATACTGTTTCTTTGAAATATTTAATGAGTTGTCGTTTTTCATAGACAAGAAATTTAGTCAAATGTTTTTGTGTGAGGAAATATTTACAAAACTCGTATGTGATTTATTACCCTATGTGACTGTTTAGTACAAGGTCAGTAAATTTACAAATCAAATAAATTTAAATTGTGTATAAAAAAGGTTTAGGGTGGATTCTATAGACGTTCCTTTACGCCCGGTTAAGCAAAGTTCTTGCTAAGGAACGGAATTTAACACCTGCCCTTCACAGCCATTGGAAAAAACAAGCAATATGTTTGTAAATGACAAAACTAAACAAATTAATTTCGAGAAATAATGACCTTAGTTTGAATTCAGTGTCGATAAAAATAATTTTGCTCGAAATCTGTGACGTTATATTTATTTAATGACGTTGTATATTAATTTAAATTGACCAAACAAAATGCTTCTTTGAATGACAGTTATGGGCTGCTGTTTAATTGTTAAAGGTGTCAAAGGTAAAGGTAGAGGTGGGAACAAAGATACGTGTATAGAATCCACCCTTAGACTGGATATTGCTCAGTATAACTTTGCGACCAGGGTTCCTACTTCATAGAAAATTTCTCACATGCTCCTATTGAGATACTTGAGATCAGAATGTTAAAGGGTAGGTTGGACAAATGCCGAACAAGTAATAGGGGATATCAATTAGAGTAATGAGCGTTTTTCCCAGTATGCACTGATTTTCCCACGCTTATCCATCCAAGGGACACTAAGCAACCAAGTAACCCTGTCCGATAGACAACCTGATAGGGTATGGGCTGTTTGGTTAGTCACCTCAGAAAATTGCGATAAAATTTTGAACAAATGTAGCAAGGCTTTCTGACGCATGTTGAATTGCACATATGTTAACTTTTGCGTAAGATACTGTACCGTATATAATGACAAAGTGTGCAAAAATTGCTTATTGTGATATAGTCTGACCAAATTTATGCTATGGTACTTTAATTAACTTGTATTTATATTTTGGAGTAATCTGTGAAGGTATAAATTTAACAAAGAATTAGCTAAATTTGGTGAAAAAGGCAAAAATTACCACAAACATTCTGGCATTTTTCGTTGTTGTTTCTATTATGAGGATATTTTGTGCAATATCAACTCTTGAGGACATTGCAAGAAGTTATTGAAATTGATTGAATTAGTGAAAGAAGGAAAGAAATTTAAGTATTGCATGCATGTGATATGGCGTTACAATTTCTGAGATCTTGAGGGATAGTGCGCTAGTCAACAAAACAGGCTCTAAATTGATTTTTGTTGTAAAATTGAACGAGAACTGATTGGCTCACATTGTCTATTGGCTCTAGATTACTGTGCTAACTGCTAAGGGCTTTAAATAACTACTGTCTAACTGCTGAAGGGCAGTTAGACGTAAATGACATTCTCAATTTTTTGAACTGTTGCACATTGATGACACTTAGCAAAGATTGAATTGCAACTTTTTATAGCTAATAAAATTACATAATTATTGCTTTAGTATTTGAGAAACGATACAGAGCTGAGTGTTGCTGACTAAGCATCGTCTCAACAGTCATCACATATCGGAAGATTTCTTCGTTTCCAAGCGTGCTTCTGTATTCATCGGCATAAATACACATCCCGTGATCTTCAGTCTTAAAACTGTAGACGAGTCGTTCAATTGTCTGCGCGCGATGGAAGCAGTAGCGGACGCAGGGCGCGTCGACACAACGATGGCGATGCCACGCGTGCCCTCCCCCGCCGAGCTCTCGTGCCCTGTCGCCGAGAACTGGTGCTACACACAGGTTGGATAGTCTTTTGGTTGGTCAACCTTTACGACACTCACCGATGATGACTTCCTCATCTCTGCAATAGGTGTTCGCATGTAGTTGCGCACTCCGAGTAGTTAAATTTAAGGTCTTACACATTTCTATCATTGGTGAGTGCCGTATAGGACAATCAATAGTCTCACTTCTAAAGAGTGAACACCAGGGCCTGATCTGGGTTTTTTTTTTTTTATCACCAAAAATTATCCAGATTTTTTGTTCTTTTGCAGATCGTATTTTTTTTGCCAAATTTGTTGCACATTTGCTCCCTTCGGATGCATGCACTGGAATATATCAAATCTATTGTTCTGTTCATTACCATAGAGCCAGTAATTGAGCTTCTAAGAACAAAGGATGAATAAAAAATTCGCCAAGGACATTTGCCAAATGGGAAAAAAATTGGTCAATAGCTCAAACAATTTTTTTTTGGCAACTGGCAGATCAAGCAAGCCCTGGTGAACACTGAACATGCTAGAACTTTACCAATACTTTAATATTTTTATATATAAAATTGACTCTTAAAATTAGTGTGGTATTGGTAAAGTGGTGTATTAGGCATTAATGAATGGTGTATTGGTGGTGTGCCATCGTATCCCGAAGCAATAAGAAAACCTAATAAGTAGGGCTGTATTTGTAGTTTTCTTATTCTGCCTTTGGGATACGATGGCTCTAAGGCTATAGTTCTTGTTATATTAGCTGCGGTACAGTAGCGTACTTTATTTCTTTGTCGTTGTAATGCTTGATATCGAAAATTTGTTGAATCCATAAAGTGCATAATTTTCTGAATTAAAACATAGATGTTTAGATTCACAAAAAGTTCAATTCATTCTCCGCCTTCAGGTGAAGGTGGTCAAGTTCTCGTACATGTGGACAATCAACAACTTCAGTTTCTGCAGAGAGGAGATGGGCGAGGTGCTTAAGAGCTCCTCCTTCTCCGCCGGAGCCAACGACAAACTCAAATGGTTCACCCTTTGCATAGCATTTTGAACTAATACTATAAATTTTGCTGCCTGTTTTTAGCGGATTTGCCTCTCAGAAATTTTGCTGCGCTTAATTTTTGTGTTTTTGAGGACTTTCCATTATAACAGCTTCGGTAGATTTATATTTGCTGAATGTAATTTTCGCGGGTTCTCCTAATTCGCCAAATTTGGGCAAATTACACGGACGCAAAAATTTACTGTGGGATTCAAGAAGGTGTTTTAACGCTCGGCGTAGCGATGAACTCTGAAGATCAACTTTGCGAACTATTTATCCACTGATTATCAATTTTCTGTCTTTCATAGATGCTGATTAACGTCATAGGGAGATAAACTGCATGATTATCCGCCGGATAAGCTCTCACATTTTAATCTGCCAACTTTGGGCGTTTAAGCCAAGATAAACCTCCGTCCTCTTACGATTTCCTATGAACGCTCACTTTCGTTGACGTTGCCATGGCAGCAATAATGAACATGCAGAAAAACCAGTCAAAATGAATTATCGATACATATCAAATAAAAACGCACAAAACAGCGTCAATGCAGATGCACATCAATTTCTAAATACATGTTATGTAATACAACGAAGTGAATTGAAGCTTAATAGACGGACCCATCGAGGGTTGTGGTTTTTATTTGAGGACAATCCAACTCACGCCAGACCTTTTTTATCACCCATGACATCCTGCTTCTTGAATTCCACAGTAAGATTTAATTTGAGTTAAATCTGCCTCACCATTACAAGCATCTCCTGTAGTCCTCAGATTGATCAGCTTGTTGTCTAATATCTAGGCCAGCTATTAAAAAGCCCACCTACACAATTAAATCAGGATTATAAAAATAGCGAAACATCAATTGCCCCAATGAAGCGTCACTCATATAATAAATGTAAGTAAAAACAGTATCCACTCTACACTCAGGAGGATTATATCCAGGTTACAGTAGGCCTGCTGTACGTACTAGGACATACCGGTACCTTGTGCAGAGTATGTATGTAGGCTTAATAAAACATATATACTTGTAAGGATTTTTATCCATGTATGCATGAAATTTTATTCAAAGCACAGTCCAAAAAAACATCAGCACAAACACAAAATTACAATCTGCTTCCAAAGGGAGACCAAAGGCCCTAGTGGCGCTATACATGGTTCCCATAAAATACATTAAAAACACTATGCAATGCAATTTACATTTACAATAGAAACCTTGATACACTGAATAAGATCCATGTTGAATCTTGAACATATAATTCATAGGTCTTACCTAGTACACAGGTATAGCCTTGAACAGGCAAGCATAGATCTGCATAGGCGGTTTCAGCCGCTTATATAAAAATTGCTAGGCTATAATAATCGCGGTGTAAGGTAAAAGGCTGCGTATTTACCAGGTTACTACTACAATGAACGTTACGTATGTATTGAATATAATAACATGTTAGCCTAACGCTGTAATTGGGGCTTACGTTGTACACAGCGTTAGGCCTATAATACCCTCCCGTAGTCCTGCAACGGTGTAACACTACTGCTGACGGCCTGGAGCCGTTTAGTTATTGCTCGTTGCTACACTTCATCCTGACAGCTACATGTAGGCCCAGGCTATGGCTACACCCAGGCTGCTGGGCAACGATTTGCTCAAAAATTCAGAGCGCGGTGTATTGATACGTGTCCGCATTTAGGGTCAAGATCGTGGCGCGAACTATGTTGGGGCGGCGGGGGGTGAGTGGGAGGTGAAATGGAAGATAAAAAAAAACTACGCTATAACCTTACGAAGTCGTTGAATCAGAGAAATATTGTCTCTTCCCCTAAAGCTTGAGGATAACAAAAAAATTTGGCAAGAAAGATATCGAGCATTTTTACCTCCAAACGATACAAAAATAGCTTAACTATCGCGTGGGTAACCTACATGTAGCCTATCCTTATTGAGACATGTCGCTTCTTCGGGTTTAATTTGGTTTATTATGTAACCAAACTGTTTTAGCATCTCAGAATCCTATAAACGTCGCACACGTGATAAAGCGATGCCTGACACCTCTTTGCAGTTAGCCCGGACCATGGCAGCTGCAAGCTATTGCGTATTATTACACCATGACTTCGTGCGTGCTTGTCCTTTTAGCATCGATCCATTCAGCAGCGGCTGCTGCTGCGGTCGACTGTCAGTGACGGTGATACCATTATTTTGGCCATAATGGATTATCCATAGTTTCTAGATATCTATGCCAATTATAATGATCGCATTTTACGGCGTGTGTCGATAGACGCGCGCCGTAATGTTTCGGCTCGGGAACTTTATTTACAAAAATATCCCCCAGTAATCAAATGTATCGCTTTATGAAAAGTATCACAAGCAATAATATTAAGGATTATGTTAACAATCAGATTTCTAAATCACTGCGATTATTATTCCTAAATCTAGTGATAAAATGATATTCCAAGCAACTTGACATCACTGATAAGTCGCTTAAACTATTGCATCAAAATTATTGCATGCATGGTTGCACAACCGATAGAAAGTTAGTCATGCGACTATCCAGATTTAGCACAATGTCGTGGAAATAATTGTTAGAACATTTTGAATTAAAGTAAACATACAATACACGTTAAATGTTAGGTGAAGTCAAAATTTACTATTGACAGCAAGTGCAAACTCAAACTGACCACCGATAAGCAACTTGTTGAGTTCAGACTGAACAGTAGGCCCTATAGCAACTTTGTTATAAATGTTTACTGTTTTTATTTATAATGGTCTGCGGTTTTGATCACAAAGTTATTAGTTTTGATCGGTCTAATTATTGTTGTAAACACCGACTACTAAGTTCAGGCCTATAATTCATAGGCTAAGCATAATTTCACAATATTGGCTGAATTTAGTCTATTTGCAATTTAGGCCCTGCAATTAACGTAGTTTGATTCTTATGAAAATCGGCTACAATTTTGCATCTGAACCGTTTTGCCATAGGGTTCTGCTACAGCCTACATGTGCGTTGCCTATGCATAGTTGACGTAAAAATTATAAGCGTAGTAAATAAAGCAACACCGTCAGCAATTTTGTTGATGCACTCCTTTAAGTAACAATGTTTTGTTTCTGTTTTAAAATCTTGAAAAAAGTTGAAGTCTGTGTCCTGGAAGAAAAGTGCAGAATTTTAGACCACGGCAAGTGAACTCCGTATTTATTTTAGTAATCTGTATTATAATACGACGTTGTCGTCTGGACACACTGATACCTAACTCTGTCGGCCAACCAGGTAGTCAGGCCTACATAATACACGAGCGAAACAGTCGGGCACTAGTCAGTAGCGGCCTATTTCAAACCGAGCAATACGCAATAATCTTAGATCAATTCTTCGATAAGGTTTTGAACATATTGAGTTACTTCAATCGTTCTTTTACAACAACTTTCATCAATTGGTAAAAATAAAGCAACTTTATATACAATTACAGATAACTTTTGAAATGTCATGACACTTCGTAACTTTTTTGCACGAAACTAATTCAATATTGCGCGACCTTTGACCGTGATTGTAGTCTAGCACGCTGCGTGTGTACTTGTATAGGCTACGTGTAGGCTAGAATGTCATGTACATTTAGCTGCTCTAACACGTGCATTTTGTTTGACGTTGGTACAACGAATTAGTATGATTGGGAATATCATTTAGCTTGGTAAATATTAGGCCTGAGATATTGGGAGGGGGTACATCAAGGTAAGTTTATTACAAGTTTTTGGGAGAAGAAGAGTATACATCGTATATATGTATACAGTATGCTGAAATAAAACGTTATCGTGCTTAAAATCTCTTCCATTTTCTTTAGACACGAACCCACGAACCCATAGTCTATCAGGGTCATCCCTCAAGAGCCTATTTTGTGACTTGAGTCGGAACTGTATGATATTTTAAGAAGAACCGTCTATGGTATGCATGACATGTACATGCTGGCCTACATGTTGGATTATGTTTTAAAGTGTTTTTAGCTGAGTTTCTTTTGCATCGTTGATATTTTGTTAATATTTTGTTTGAAGTTGTTCGTTGCTGCACTCTACGTCTATAGCCAACACAGCTATTGTCCTTGCTAATTATCTAGTCTTCTCAAAATTAGACTACGGTAATTCACTTCATTTTGGCCTCCCAGCAACTTCCCTTGATCGTCTCCAAAAAGTTCAAAATGCTTTAGCACGTGTCGTTATTCCCTCCGTCAGACGTCATCGCCATATCACTCCTACTCTTAAAAAGTTACATTGGCTACCTATTCAGCAGCACACCCTCACTGCATCCTCCATTTGCAACTCACTTCCTCTCTCACTCCATTCTTGTCCTACATTGCCCCTGTTACTTTCTGGTTTGAAAACGCATTTTTTCCCACCATAATTTTTTTTTTCCCGACGGACGCACGGAAACATCTGATCCTGCTATCCGGCACCCTTTCTCCCACCCTTTCGTCTTGGGTTTTTATCAATCGCTTGATGGATGCCCATGGCGAAGGGAGGTACCCGATGATATCACTAGATACCAAAACGGACTCAAAGCCCATTATTATTATTATTATTATTATTATTAGGCGTGCCCAGCTACTCTGGGTGTCTCCCAATGTTTTGCTTTGAGCAGTGTGTGGCGTTCGTTTTTTTCATGTTTTTTGAGGGAACTTAATGCCTGTTTTGAGAGGTATAGCAGTTGACACACAGTGACCACACCGGTATAATTATTATTTTAGTTGTGTTCACTAGAGCAGTGTTTTGCAGTAATCAGAAACGAGTCCAGTTCGAGCGTTGTATTTTATACCATTGTGACTATAGTAGTCAGCACTTTTGTTGCTCATTTAATATAGGCCCTTTGACTGCCAAACAGCGCTTCCGCTGCAGCCTACACAAAGTACAAATAACATTAAATGTGGGCCTAGAAAAGGACTAATAAGATCTTTGCTAGGCCCAGTCTCTGTATAAATTAATCTAAGTCAAATACTTGCCTAACTGATCATATCTTTTATATTATGATTGATTGAGTAGAGCATGAGTAGAGTGATGGCAAAGAATCTGGAGTTATGGGGGAGTCTCGTTGCGGGAAACGTCCAATCTGTGCTAGAACAAAAAAGTGAACGTAAAACGTTCACTTTTGATCATCGCATATCATCAATATCAATGTATAACTTCATGCACTGCTAAATAATGACATTGCTACCTGTTCCTGTACAATGCTAGCCCCTACATAAAATCTGCTCACTTGGCATAAAACCTGCTCACTACCTGACTACACCTGAACGCTACACTGACTAAAACTGCTCACTTTGCATCTCTTCTGTAGGATCTTCTCTTGCCTTGGTCAACTCGTCAAACTCCATAGACATAGGCACACAGATCTGCAAATTAACGAAAAATTCATCAGGTAGTGTCGAACAATCTATTTACCAGGCAAACAATTAAACGCATAAATAATTAATCATGTAATTACTTAATAAAGAGTAAAGAGCACGACGAGCACGCATTATACGTACTGAAGCCCTGGCAAGCCAAATTGTTTAAATTTTGAAAATCTTGAAGCACAAAAAATGACAACAGCTTGTCGAAACACAAAGTTCTTAAAGTCAAACCTTGTGCAGCGTCACCAATGGCTGCCTAAAGGTGCAAAACTGGTAAAACAAATACTCAAGAAGATAGGCTAATCCAATTAATGAATGGGCAGCTAGGATGTTGGCTAACTTCTGATCTAGATGCACATCTAAGTATTAAGCTTTGGTGATATTGACAGCTAGAAAGTGTCTAGATTAAAGAAAATGAGATCGATGCAATCCAGTTTTACACGCAAATCAACATCATCACCGATTAAAGAAAATATGAGCGTGTGTGCACTGGACATTCAGCAGACATATCCTACTTCATTGTCACCGCAGCATAGATAGCTGTTGGCCACTCGGATGGGTCTTTTGTGTCGTTATACTGTGAAGATTGCGTCCTTGAATGGGATGAGGTTCATGTCATCTACTCTATACATTACTAGCATTTTTGGGATGCCGATTTTCCAAAGATTTGTGTCAATTTTAAAGGTTCAACTTTATCAAAGCTTTTAGCAATTGGTGTATTACAAAAATCCATCATTTCCTTGGAAATTGTTGAGTTGTCTTAACAATAGTGAAAGAATTATTTTAAACAGTCAACGTTTGATAAAATTACGGCCATTAGCTTAGTGTCCTTTTTCCTTTGAAACAATGGTGTCGAAGCAGTAATTCGAATCACAGACATGAAATTGCAAGCGTGACGACTGACCAGAGAGGATCAGTATAGGAGTATGAAATGGATGACATGTGATTGCATAAAACTATCATGCAATGCAACTAGTAGGGATCCATCCATATGGTCATACCTCATTTGGGTGCTTTCGATGAAAATCCTTTATGACCTTCAGTCTGTTGTAGAACTCCACAAACTCATTCGGTCCTGACAATGCAGCAATCTCATCTTTCCGTGAGCTGCCCATAAATCACACATCAAAGGCTACAGAGGCCTTAGAAAAAGCAATCCATAAATTTATCTCTGTTGCATGCATAATGCATATATTTGTACGTTGTGCATAAAAATTAATATCATAGCCAAACACTTTAAAGTCTATTAATCAACAATTAAGCATGAAAAATATGCTGCAAACATCAAATGGTCTGCAGCCGCCAGCACCATTAAAGCAGGTGCAGAGTGTACTTAGGAGTTGCTCTAAACAATCAATGCACTGAATCTTGTACGATACTAGAACGTCACAAAAAAAACGGTCCAAATCAAACGATCTTTCTTAAACTAGTAACTGTACACTTTCTGTGAATTATCATAGCAACTTTATTATTGCACTTATATTTGCACCTTTCTCAATACGTCCGAAACATTTTGTCCGGTACATCCACAACTTCAGAGATGCAATTTGGTTTGAAAAAAGCACTCTTTATATATAAAGGCTACTTATGCAGGAGCACAAACATCAGTTAAAGTCAAAGGAGGTGAGAGTAAACTATTTCAGGTGAAGGTTGGAGTGCACCAGGATTCTGTACTTAGTCCATTGCTATTCAATTGCTCTGGAAGCACTATCCAAGAAATTCCAGAAAGGCCTACCATATGAGCTTTTATATGGGATGATTTAGTGATCGTCGTGGAGTCGGAGAAGTTTAGTGATGGAGAGGATAAGGATATGGAAGGAAATTTGGAGGCGAAAGGACTTCAGGTAAACTTGAAGAAAACTAAGGTGAAGAGGTGTAAAGAAAATTCTTGACAAATCGTGAGTGCAGGAAAATTTCCATGTGGAGTACGATATGCAAAAAAGGAATGCATTCAAATTCAATTCAGTGTTGCAAGTGCAGGAACTGGATTCACAAAAAGTGTAGCAAAATCAAAGGTAGACTGAAGCTCCCCGAGCGAGTCGTAAAAGGTGACCAAAGAGGAAAGGGAGCTGTTCTGTGAAAACCCTCACACAGAACCTGACTAATAATCTTCGCTACTCACACACGGTCCATATATTTCAAAAGAGAAGAAAAGGAAAAATGTGTTGCATGATGAGGGGTGTAGCATGAAGCGTTAGTAGTTTAGCAGTTAGTAGTTTCTGTTAGTTGGGAGATTACGATTAGTTGCGGAGGGAAAGCAGAGAAGACCATCAGGGCTAGAGTGAGAAGTGCCTGGGCTAATTTTAATAACCTTGGGCCAATTTTGATGTCAAGGGGTGTCTCATTGAAACTGAAAGAAAAATGTTACAAAATGTGTGTGCAGAGTACATTTGTTGAGTGGTATGAAAGTGAAATTTGGCCAGCAAAGTAGGAGGATGTGCACAGATTAGAGAGGATAGAGAGAATGATGTTGGATGGATGTCTGGAGTGTCGTTGAAGAACAAGTTTCGAAGCAAAGAGCTAAGAAAAAGACTAGGACACCTAACCTTTTTCTCAAAATAGGGGGATGTATATGTATGATGCTCTCCCTCCGCAACCACAGACATGGTGAGAAAGGGGAGATTAAGGCAGCTTGGACATGTGGAACGTATGAATGAGGATTTTTTGTTTTGTTTTTTGTAGTTAAGGGACCGTGTTTAGCACACAAGGGCTATATACAGTCCGGTTCTGTGCAAGAGAGCCGGCACAGAACCGCTTCCCCTTTTCTTTAGTCGCCTTTTACGACAAGCCCGAGAAGCTCTGAGCTGCAAGCCAATTCATTGTTCTGCGGCCTGCAGGGGTAGCATGAATGAGGAAGATTGAGTATCAGCATGTAGATGTATACAATAAGGTGAAGGAGATAAATTGCAAAGTGAAGGGCAAAAAAAACATAGAGGGAAGCAGTTGAGAGCGATATGAAGGAGCGAGGAATGAATAGAGACGGAAAAGAATCGGGAGTTTTAGGGGGGGAATCTCATCATGAGAAACGTTCAACCTGTGCAAGCACGGAAAAGCAAACGCAAAACTAAAATTATGATGATGATGACTTGAATATAGGCATGCTATTTATGCTGTTCGGTCTACTATCAATAATTTAGCAACATCAGGATCAACCGTCATTTTACGTGCTCTGGAATTGGCCCCTGTCTTCGACAGGATTAATCACTTCGCACTGTTCTCAAAGCTAATGAACACATTTGTATCTCACAGATTTATTTCTTAGATCTTGTGCTGGTACACCAAATTTTTTATGATTGTTCAATGAAATTCTTGCTTTTCTCAAGCAGTTAAATTAACTGCAGAAGTGCATCAAGGTGGTGTGTTGTCATCAATCTTTTTCGCAGTCTTTGTGGATGATATTCTAGTAAAACAAAAGACAGATCATTAGGATGCTATTTGATATCTATTCGCCTAAACGCCTTCATGTGCGCAGAATCGCAAATGACCTTCTCTTAATTTCCATTTCTCCGTGCGAATTGCAACAAATGGTGGACTGTGTACATGAATGAATTTGAGTTTATTATTGACATGATAACTAACTAAAAAAAGTGTATGAATAAATTTGAGTTTATTGACATGACTATAACTAACTAAAAAACAAGTTTGCATGCGCATAGACCAGCGTCATAAAGTTAATGTTGCTGGTATACGAAATGAAAAAATGATTTGCAAATCAGAGCTGAAATATTTAAGTGTCTTGTTTGTATCCACTAAGAGCTTGAAATGTAACCAGCAAATTGTAGATAAAAATATTTTCGAGCTCTAATTAGTAATTTTGGTCAAATTGGCACTTGCGCATCGCCAATGATTATTCTCTTACGTACTGATTTTTTTTGTATCACACTTTTGCCATATGGACTCGTTGCTTTTGATTAAATAAATCTGATTATATCTACCTTGACAGCATATAGTGCTGCACTTGCACAAATATTTTCATCATTTGATGTCTATAATTAACCACTGTTATCATTGCAGTGCACTGCATCATTGCAAAAAGTTACCTTTTTTTAACTAAATTGATTTAAACCATTTGAAATTGCTTATCTATTTTAATAACGTCAAAAATATGTAGAATTTATTGTTTTGTTTAACTGTTTCATTTTACTTCTAATTGGTTTCCTAGGGAATCTAACTACATGTTTAATTTAGAGACTAACTTACTTTCAAAGGACGGGGTCTCCCCTTTATCGAAATAGGAATAAAGGAACTCAACACACTTTATTGCAATAGGAATTTTACTTAACATTTGAATTTAGAATTTTAGCCAATAGTTCTGCGTCTGTCGCAGCTCTTTAGGTTCTGGTCGTCCGCGTTTTTCTTCTCTTTCTATCTCTCTTGGGCATTCGCTGCGGCCCCCTTATATACCCAGCACCCAAACAAAGACACTTAACAGTTTAGGCGCCCCTTACATCAGCGCATGGGTGGTGACCGGGCGTCACGCCATCGTCCGCTCTCCTGATTGGCTCAGGCCACATCCTCCAAATGAGAGCAGTGCAAAACAGCTAGTTCCTGCTTCCCATTGGCTGTACCCGCATCACACCATTAGCCAATTTGCATAATCGAGTGCAATGTCATAATACCATAATCCTACATGCAGCTACACAATGACATTAGTAGAGCGTGCAGCATTAAGACAGGCCGCTGCAGCCCACACAGTTTATGATTCCAGGCTGATGCAATAACCACACATAACCGCAGGATGTCCATATGGTCCTATACAGTGTGTTCGGAAGATATTCAGCCCTAATAGTCATACCGTAACAAATAGTTCATTACTTGGACTCTACGTGACTACTGGTTGTCAAGAACTTACTAACTTGCTTAGCAAGTATCATCTAAATTTGAACAAACACTCTGTTATGGAAGGACAAATATGTGGGATAGTTATGACACAAATGTCTTACTATAGTACACATTAATTAATTCATTGTTTTGTGCAAAAAAAATTGCCAATAGTGTTTGTAAGCCATTTTTTTAAAAACATATATGGCAACAAACATGTACGTATGTCCCGGACATGACATTAAACTATGCCCGGCAGTCCTGCTCCTGCTGCCACCACTGAGCATGAAGAAGCGTTGTGGCCGAGTGGTCTAAGTCGCCAGTCGCGGATTACGAGTGCGGCAATTGCCCATTCTAATCCCGTCTGCGGCAAAGATCTAGAGTTACTTTGTGCACCCTATGGCAAGGGTGGCTTAAATTCATCAGCCACAAGTGTTGCTATGATGCCCACGGTGGAACCACCACCAGCGACCATTAGCTAGTGCAATGGGGCATCACCTTTTCTTGGCAAGGGGTCATAACAACAACAATAACAACATGTACATTGACAAATTTACTGATGTTAGGGATCTTAATTGTTAATGGCATTAATCTGCTTGTATCTATTTAAGTTTTTCTTTCCTTATTGTATTAATAATATATTCTTATTGCATCATATAGTATTTGAACTGTTGAAAGGTGAACAAAAAGCTCCATAATTATATTTAGTCCTTTTCGTCAATTTCTGATTAATAGAGCTGATCATTTAAGCACCTTCATTCCAAATACTGGAGTTAATTAGATACATGTGCAGATCAGGCCAAATTCAAGCATTTAGCTGCGAATAGTATTTACGATGACTAACAGAAATCGTAAATATGATCAATAATAAATATATGAATAGTAAGCTCACCCTTCGCACACACCTTTAAACTTCAAAATTGTCAATTGTCGAGCCTTCCCTAAATAAAGTTAGAACACGTTTGTCATTAAAACAAGATCAGTAACAAACCCAGACCTTGATCCTGGAGGGGCAAATTTAAAAAAACCTTATTGAACCAGCCATCGTTTACATCGCGACCGGAAGGGGGCTACTGTAGACTTTCATATTTTTTTATGGCTAAATTTAGTCCTTTCAACCCCAACACAATTGTTCTGCTAATGGATCATGCATATTTAGTAATATTCAAAACACTTTTTTTTTTATTCGGAGGGTATTTCCATCCCATCCTCCATGACCTCACCACCAAAAATCAATGCACAAATTTAGACCAATTCTTGAAATGCTGAATTACATGAAATTTCTGTTGCATGTTATTTTGGCCGTTTTCCATCTTAGAAGTTTTGTTGCACTTAATTTTCAAGTTTTGGGGACTACCCATTATATCAAGCATCTGCAGCTTCATTTTAGTGTCATTTTAGTGTATGTAATTTTCACGTTTGCCTATTCGCGAAATTCTCAAAATTACATGCAGGCAAAAAATTCATGTTTTAGTGCTAACTGTTACAATAATATTTACCCATCTCTATCTTCATAGAGATCCCGAAGTTCAGCTGAACATTCCATCGACCTCTGAAAAAAAGACATGACGGCATGCATGGTAGAGGCAATATTCATATTACAAAGTCAACATGTGATTTTATTACGATTATCTGTTACTAGTTGAAATTAAATTTATACGAGGGTTGTACCGAAAGACTTGGTCAACATCAACTTTTAAATGGTTTAGACAGGCAAGGAGAAGGTGGGGTAACCTGCCCGAGCTGGGGAAATGGAGCCAAAGTTAGTCTGATGCCTAGTCTTCTAGGCCTGGCAAAAGTCGGGCCTAGATTTGCGAGTGACTCCAACTGACTCTGGACCATGTTATCTCTCCTCAATTATTTAAGTCCTGGTTTAATCGCTTTCTTCCCCTGAAGAACCATCAGGCTCAAACGTACTTCCCTGGGGTCAGGGCACGTGAAGGCGTGTGTCCGTGGCTGCAAACGTTCAACCTGTGCTAGCATGCAAAATGAAAGAAAAAAACAAAAATATGGTCTCGACAAGCACATTTTTTAAAGGAAGACGTATCAGAAAGAATGATCAACAGATAGAGAGTAAGTCATACAAAAGGAACCCCTAACGCAACCGCAAAAACTTTGCCAAATTTGAATAGTTTTGCTGAAGTTTTTCTGGAATGTAACTGAGATAATTGACAAAAGAATCCTGTATTTTCAGAGAAAAAATAATGCAGTCAAAAGTTATGAAACATCTGGAAAAAAAACAAAAATTGATTTAAAGAACACCTTGAAGCCTATAAAGATCATGTTTCGATGCTTACAAGTGTCAGCCCTTTTTTTGCCAAAGTGCCAATTGTCATTCCGCTCGACTACTGTGTAGAAATAGGGACATTAGAAAGTTCAAGGCCCACTGCTGATCCAATAGTTGAAGACCAAGGCGAAACTGAAAGAGCTACGGGAAGAGAGCCTTGAGTTGACTTGCCGCAGCAGCTGATTGACAGCCGTGCTTGTGTTGCAGGCAGTGACTCCAGGCATGTCTTGAACCAGATGGTGTTCAATTCAAACACTAGATTGGTGACCAAAACTTACCTGCCCCGTTTCCAATAACCAAATAATGCAAAGAAAATCAAAGCGCTGAACATAATTCATCTGTGCTTTGTGACATAGTCTACTAAATGTTGGTTTAAACGTTTTTTTGACTTTTTCGAAAAAGCTTCATAACTTTTCAAGAAAAGAAGTTTTATTTTTGAAAATATTTTATTCTTCTGCAAATTGTCTCAGCTACAAATCCTCAAAAAATTGAGTAACAATAAATAAATTTGGCAAAGTGATCGCGATTTGAGTTCGGGGAGCCTTTTCAAAGACTCGCTCTGCATATATACAGAAAAACATGCGTATGCTCATCTAAAACATAATATTTGCAGAAATGTTGAGTAACAAATAAGGTCTAAAATTACAACAAAAAGTAGCTTGCTTACATCAAGAAGTTGTTTCAGACGAAAATCTCCATTAATCTGTTCGCGAGGCTAACAAAGCAAACATGTAGAATGAATCAGGAATATGTTTCTCCAACAGTACAATGATAATGTTCTTCATTTGAGGGTAAATGGCATCTAGTAATATTAATTCTCAAAACGAATTATAAGCATTGAAAAACCTTCCCTCATGCACAAGGTTAAGTTTAGCCCTGATAGAACGTGTGTAGCATCCCGGACATGACATCAAACCGCTTTCGGCAGCCCTATCGGCTGCCATCATCAGGCAGGTTGGGCACCAGGAAGGGCATCCAGCCTGTAAAACCAGGCACCAAAAGCCCGGCCACGGACTCAACTGTGTGCTCTAGGACGGCCCGAGTGTCTTTGAGACAATACAGGGTTCAGGGGGTGCTAAGACGTGTGAGTGGTGGTTGAGGAGAGAAGGGTGGGGCCGCGGGGCAACCCGCCAGGGCCGGAGGGAGGTGGAGCCAGAGTTTCCGGGGGCCCTGGACCGACGTCATAATTCCTTAATAATATTAAATGCCAGCAAAACAGTACCTCCCCCCAGATTACGGTTGCCAGATGTCCCTTATTTTAAGGGATGTCCCTTATTTCAGGCCATCGGTCTCACGTCCCTTCTGAAGGGCATAGAAAAACAAGGTAGGGTGACATAAACGTGAGTATAACAGGCATCGAGCCAGCTATAAATCTGATATTTTCAGCACTTTTAGGTGACATAAGGGGCTTTAATTTCACGTATTCAACATCTATGCCCTCGTTAAACTCGCAGAGTTATAAGCCTTCAAAGTTGAGTCAATACTTTGGGCCACCCTGTATATAGGTTACTGTCCGAGTTGGTTCTGGAGTCTCCTTGATTGTTGTATGTCGTTTGATGAGAACTGGATGCTTGAGCTGCGAGAAGTCCGAGACGGGATCCCGTAAGTAAACGTAGCTGGTTGATAGGAAGGAGGAAAATGTTCTATGTTTAGTTGCTACAGAGGAAGACAAACACTGACAAAGCTTTTCTTCTTGTTGCGGATACACTTTAAGTTTAAGGTACAATTTATAGTGAGGGTTTTTGAACAAATAATAGTTACCCATTATAATAAAAGCAAGTGTTATACATCATTTTAAAGGTCTTGCAAAGTACTTTCATTCTAGCCTAGGATCCAAAAAATCGGACAACTATTTTGTCTCCAGCCGCTATTTTTAAAGATGGCCACTTTTTAATTAAGGAAACAATGGTTTTTGTTATTGTCTACAATGCCACAATGACAATAATTAATATTAATCAAACTGGGGAACAAATTGACCACAAAAGTTTAGAATGTGACATACAGTA
>JAQIWG010001792.1:0-22819 GCA_034695025.1 Chamaedrilus cognettii | reverse complement strand
CACAAGGACTAGCTGCATGAGGACTGGCTGCACAAGGACTAGCTGCATGAGGACTGGCTGCACAAGGACTAGCTGCATGAGGACTGGCTGCACAAGGACTAGCTGCACAAGGACTGGCTGCACAAGGACTAGCTGCATGAGGACTGGCTGAAATGGTGTTGAACGATGCCATTGGACAATTGCTATTATTTGTATACAGTATCTTCAAGGTCTTCCTTTCTCATCATTATGCAAATAAAATAAAATATGATGATGTATTTCAGTGCTGATGTTGTACTAATTATATACGATGAAGACATTGCACGCTGTGCTACATTAGTGATACTTAACTCTTAACTTTATAGTATGCAGTGTGCATAGCTCTGAATTAAACATTATTATATGATAGATTACAATTAGATAAATTGACCGGCTGCCACTTCCAGGTTTATAAATTTAGTATGGATGTGAAATATGACTAGTGACTATTTAAACAATTGCCGTAATAATATGTGCTTTTTTTACTTATATTGCTTCTCTGACGCCTGACCGATTTTGCAGCTTCATTCAGGCATGAAATGTTTTTCAAGACGCGCTGCACATTAATAGCACTTGCTTTAGCAAGTGCTATTAATGTAAAGTCTGCTTTAGCAAAGTAGTGATCATATTGTGATAGAAATCTGTTAACTATCTAGGTAGCATGTAAACATTTATATGCCTATATGAAATTAAATGCTAATTAAAACCACTAGATGAATATAGTTTGAATTAAATTCTAGTTACATCTTAATACAGCTTACTGGGGAGGTCTAATAAAAATTTGGCAGGTATGGTTCATTTCTGAGTATGGTGTAGTCGTATGAAGTTGAAATCAGTCAAAAAGTTCGATCAGCTAGCACAGCCATGATGCTGCGCACAGTATAACACCTATTTTTGCACTTATTGTTGTCGACATAGAACACTAATCAGCTTACTTTTGTATTTCTTTCAATGTTTAATTGATTTGTTTTTCTCTCACTTGATTTTACGCTACTTATATCTGACTAGTGACTATTTAAACAAGAGATTGTGGTGAACTAACTAACGTGTGTGTGTGATTAAGATTTATAACCCGTTTGATCGTTTGTAAACATAACGGGTTCATTATCCGTTATGTAATTAGACACTTGATTTAAATGTAACTAGGCCTACTTAACGATTTTAGATACGAAAATTGTGTTTACGCATTCATTTGTTGTGAAATATTTATTTAAAATCATTTAGTAGCATGTTCAACATTGTAATATTAATGTATATGATGCCGACTTGAAGAAACAGATAGGCATAGCATGAATTGTGTACGCGGTGAAGCTACAGGTAACTCGTAGCTATCTAGAGTGTATCTATGTGAAATTAGGTTTGCTTCAATACATTTTTTTATTTTTCACGTTTCACTCTTGTTGAAAATAAATTTTCTTTGTCTGGTGGAGTCGTTTTCGTTATTTCTTGAGAATACTCTATGCTTTTACGCAATATTATCTATTCAAGATTAGTTCTAAAATTAAGGAAACAAGTGGATTATTGAATTAATTTTTTTAAATAGATAATAATAGATCAACTGGAGATTTTTCTGCTATCGTAATTTTTTAAAATAAATTGTAAATTGAATTACGAACTGTTAACTTAATTCAATCAAGACAACGCAAAGAATTTAAATTATCATCTTCACAAAGCAGCACATGCAAGTTACCATTGTGAACACTGATCTTATTCACAGAACGTTTCAATCATTACCTGGTATTTGAGTACAAGATCTATGATAATATCAACAACAGACATTCCCAGTAATTGCAAAATTGTTCCATTAGCAGTAACTATATTGTGCAAGATATTAAATTTCTGACGCATGCCTGCAGAACTAAGGCTAGCAACATTTCTATAAGCAAAATATCTGCCTTGCAGCAGTCTCACAAAATTATTGTTTTCTTTATTTTCTTCCAAATTGCACTTAATCATTAACGCATACAATTGACACTTAATCTCTATTCACTAACATCGTGCACTATAAATCCAGCTCTTTTCTGCTATGCTTGCTTAGTCAACGTCGATTGTCGATAAAGACAATTTATATAGAAACAGCAATATTAATAATTATATATCATTGGTTAAATTTTAAACATAATTTTCTTTTCTGTGTCATTGATTGAGTTAGTAGCATTATCCATGACGCAAAATTCTAAATATTTTTGCTAAATACATCAGTCTTCAGAGAGAACAAATCTACAGACCACCTAATTAGTTACCAAGGGCAGATCATTGAGTAAAACACTTCCACCTAAATGTAATTTCATCCAGCGTGTAATAACACAAATGGACTATAGCACAATCATGCATTATACAGATCTAAATATGTCAAATGCTGTAAAGAGCATGCGGAGAAAATCAATGAAATTCAATCACAGATCAAATTCAGTTCAGATCAAATTCTGCTTTACGCAATAATCACGAATTAAAAGTCAAATAACTCCCGTGCCAAAGCTTTCGCAGCGGATAAGGTAGGCTACAACGAGTACCAGCCATCAGGATACAGCATTGTAGTCCAAATAGAAAACCGTCACAACGCAAAATCACCGTGATGCCTAAGATACTTGCAAAGTACTCCAAGCATCATTCTAGTTTATATACACGACAGAGGTCGCAGTGGTCCACGTCCTATCCGATAAACGGTGTCCATATTGTTGCTGGCCCGGCGACGCGCGCTCAACTTATACAATTTTTGTTCTACCTGAAATGCAATAAAAACAAGTTCAATAGCAAATTCATGTGCAAAATAAACGTGACATTCAAAATATGGGCCATGCATTAGGCTGTATTACACTTACGCAAGTTCACATTGCTCAGATGAACTATAGGGATAGGAGATAGGGAGATAGGTGAACATGAACTGAACATTAAACAAATACACTTTTCACACCAAAAAGAACAAAGATTTAATGTAGAATATTATTAATGCAGAACGGAGTTTTTGGTAACATTCTGAAACTGTTGTTCAGTCCATTAACTAATGTCTAAGTTACTCACTATCAAAAATTGTAAATAAAATGTTACATGTATATCTACAAATGTTTACAACTAAAATATATTACTGTCATAATTAAGTTAACGGTGAAGTTAGATCAAAATCGAAAGATGATGTCACTGATATTTTCAATGCATACCATGAACTGAAATGCTACACTGATAATTTCAATGCATACCATAAACTGGAGCAAGGCCATCACGAGCTAAAGCAGCCACCGCATCCTTGTGCCGACTGCGGCATAGATCAGTGCGATGAAAACTACAAACAATGAGGCCTTCGTTTGAGCGGATCTGTTGCACAAGTATATGTATCCCTTATCCGGAGAATCTGAAAGCACAGAAAATTTAAGATAAATAGATCATTGCACCAATAAGTTGCATCAAAAAACTGAAATAAAATAATTTTATAACTCGACGCTAACTATACGCTTACCGGTATCTATTGTCGTCCATCTTCTGACACATCACAAATACATAAAACATTCAAAGCTTAAAATAGAAGAAGGCGATATACTAAGTTTTAAACCGGCCACGCGTCCATTCTGCCTAAACTAAAATTACTAGCTGTTGCACGAACAGTATAATTTAAAGTAATTACAGAGCTGTACACAAAAAACATTTGATGGCGAAAGTGCAAGCAATTGTTCACACGAACTGCTGCAGCGCTACTAACAATGCCGATAAACTCAAACAAATGCAATACATTTTTTTTTCATATTTTAGCAAGTTATTAGATTGCATTGCATGGCATTGCATTACAGCATCGATACAATAGAGCTGATCAATTTAATTTACCAAATCATAGAAATAAACCAGAACACAAAATGTCCGACAAACCTTGTGTAACGTAGCAGCCCGAACCTGTGGCAAAACACGGGTACAATTTATAAATACAAATTGCATTACAGAATTGATCAAATAAAACCGATTAATTTAATTAACCAAACCGTAGCATTTGTTTAGCAACATAGTAACGGCATTGATGAAGCAACATGATATTTTCTAGAAACCAAGGTGCCTAAAACTGCTTATGTTATGCATAAGCAGTCTATCACAGCACACTGAGTAGACACATAGAATATATTTCATCTCAAATTTACAAGAATTACAAATCAAATACTGAAATTTATAATTACGCATTACTGCTCCCTATAAAATGAATTTGTGATACATTCAGAAACGCACTTCACCTATTAAAAAACTTACAGAAACGTGTAAAATGTAACAAACTATCCATCGATGATAGTAGTTCCATCGAAAAGTATGAATTCATTAACAAATGGAAAACTTCAGTCTGACAAAACAGAAATTGAAGCGGCCAAGTTTTTGTTAACGTACCGAGGATGAACTCCATGGTGGGGGAGCTCTGGAGCCCGTCGCCCCCTCGACTGATGCCAAACACCCTCAGCTCATACTGGATGTTCGCTTTGAGGTTGCTCAACACAAACTGGATGCTCTTGCCGGCGTTGAAATTCTCCGCCACTCTTATGTCCTGACCCCTCTCCCAGTATCGCACCTAAGAGCGCATGATAAATATGTTTGCAACAAGCAATTAAGTCAAACATTGCAGGCAATAAAAATAGAAATTTACAAGCATGGCTTCAAATATAATTATGATAGATTAATAGTCAGGCTACAGTGCACATGATACCAATAAATAGTGACGTTTTAAAATCACTAAAGAGTGATATGAGAAACTTAAGGGCAAACGGCAAATATGTGCATCACGGGCAGTGGAACATTGCAGGCAATAAATCTAAAAATTAGCCCCTACACTACAAGTAAATCTTCAATATAATTATTGAGCACCGTGATCCAAAAAACCAGACGTTTTGGTTGCGTAACTTAACTAATAATCAGAGGAATTGCATAAAATTTGAAAGAAGAATGCGGGCACATATTTTCGTGGTCAAAATTGCCATTCGGAGTGCCCGCCATTAGATCTAAAACGAGCGCGGACATGGATGTGCCCATGTCTCACAGCGGTAACGATACGAGGTTTTTGGGCCCAAAGTGAACAACCAAAAATAATCATTGAATGTATCTTAGTCATTATGTAACTTGGATTCACTTTAATAACATAAAATAATCTTATTATTATTATTATTCAACTTCTTGTCGCACAGGCTAGTATAATGCTCAAAATATTCTAATATAGATGTAGCAATAGCTGAGCTTACTATGTAGCTCTCGAGTGGTTCTTCAATGATGGTCGTGAAAACTCCGCGCCACTTGATCAGGATCGACTGGTCGTCCACTGGCGTTATTCTCACGTCCTGCGGCGCCTCTATCGGAGCTGCACAGTTTTTCACAACAAAACTTCATTTAAGCCCGCAATTCATAATAACGAAAACCATACACAAAACACTACACCAAAATATCGCCATAAAAAGAAGCAGGCCTACCTACTCGACTGTTTAATCAGGCACTTACGTTGCCATCCAACATTCATCTGTTGCTCAACTGCAAAAATATGGCAAGCAATTCAATTAAATAATTTACTAAAATACACAGTTCTTGTACAAAAATACAAAATTTAAAAACCAAAAAATGTCTTGGCCAGCAAAGAAAGCAGTGGAACATGACAGTGTCCACGGCATGGACTAGTACACTTACCGTCAGCTGTGGTGTAAGGGTAAGACGGCCTATGGGTCTGCAGGATAGAGAGAGAGAATACACAAATAAACAAATTATTTTAGAACAGAAAATGCACACTGTTGGCTGGCTGTCATTTCACCCAGCTCATCCTTAAATCTTAAAAATACTACAGGAAATTTTCAAGAAATATCTCAAATATCATAGCACTGGCGAGGCGCTGTGGTGTCCCCGCACCGAAAACTATAAAACGATGCGTTACAGGCCCTTCAGTAAGGCTGTTAAACACACACGTGTCGCTAGCTGCTAACCCTGTGCCAGATAATTTTTTATTTGGTTGGCGTCAGGAAGGGCATCTGGCCAAAAACACCCAGCTCCAGCAGTCCTGATCAGGGCTGGCGAAAACGTGTAAACCTGTGTGAAAACATGGACATTAACAGATTACACGATAAAAGGGCAGTTAGTTCGTTTATCTCATATATCATTGTACTTTATCCAACACCACCAAAGGTTGCATTGGTATGACGCTGCGTGTATTCACCGTGTCGGAGAGTCCTCGTTCGGTAGTTCTCGCTTTTGGGTCCGTTGCCCGCAGTGTTGATGGCCTGCACGTTGATCATGTAGTACGTGTTCTCACGCAGCGCGATGATACGCCCGTTGTCCGTCTGGTTGTGGATGATCTTGAACAACGCCTGCGTCTCCTCCTCCTCCACGTCTATCCAGTAGTTTATCTGCGCAACAGTTCATACGTCTTGAGATCTGTCTAAATGATCAACTCTTGCTAGCATTAAACAATGGATGAAAAAATCGACAGTGCTTCTTCGTAGATTTTCATCCATTCATCCATCCATTTAACGCCACTTTCAAACATAATAAAAACTTATGAAATAGACAAAAACAAATCAAGTTCAAGATTAGCGCAAGTTATAAGCAAAAAATGCAGTATTTTCATTGACAGACAATTAAAAGATCCTCACAACAATTTGTATTCAACAGAAATTAAAATGCTCATACCATCATACTACCTCAGGATTACATAATCGGCCAATCTAAATAACAGTTCATTGTGCTCCTCGTTAAATCATCAAAAAGAAAAGAGAGTGGATTGATGCCATACCCTGTATCCGAGCAGGACCCCTCTCATGACCTCAATAGTGTTGGCGACAGGCCTCCACTCCACAGTAATGGCGGTCGAGTTGAAGTAGACTGCTCTCACACTGATTGGCACTCCAACAGGAACTAACAACAGAAAATGGTTAGAGCATTTTTGGAAATAATGAAAATTCAAGCACAACAACCTACGTATCAAATAGATAATAATAATGCAAGATAAATATTAGCAAAAACGTCTAATTTACTATTGCCAGGAAGCAAAAAGTTTTGTCATTGCCAGGACGTTAAAAGGTCTTCATATTACGCAGTTTTCAACTGAAATCTAAAACACCATTTAATCTGTCATAAGAAAGGCTTTAATATTAATAAGTTACAAGCATTCACACAAAAAAACCAACATTAAAATTTTTCCCCAAAAAATCATTTAAGGTCAAAGTTGAAATTTTTTCCATTCCAAAGATTATGGGCCAACAGTTACTGAGGCAGGATGCAAAAAACATCACTAACAATATAGCAGTACTTACATATTCAACAAATCTAAATGAAAATAGACTTGAACGCACATAAAAATCATTCAAATTTGCCATACACTGACAAAATGGCCAATTGGTTTGAGCGACTCACGGTCCTCGGCGGACATGATGTGCACAGTCGGGGACCTCGGGCCCTTCCCGGACGGATTGAAGACTTGCATCGCGACGTGATACTCCTTGTAGAAGTTGTTCGCTCCAATTGTGACAACATACTGCTTCGCCGTTACGTCCGTGATATTCACCTGACATAGTTTCAAACATGAAGATAAAGGAGCAAGAAATAACAAATCATCCATAAAATATATGAAAAACAAGATATATTTTTAGCATCAAAAGCAGTCATCATTCTAAATACTTTATATTTTGCATCTTAATTTTAATTCTTTTTGTGATAGTCATGAATAAATTAATTCCACCTCCATCCATCTCACTGTATTATTACAATGGAAAGATCATCGGTTACAAAAACCAATACAACCCATGTCCAATAATTGTCTATGATATTTACTGAACCCATAAAAGAAATTCATGAAGCTTTCTGTCACGTTTTGTACACAAAAACGTCCACTGTGCTTCTTTCGCATCTACGATTCAAGAAAATGCAATTCTTTCCATCTACTTTTGTATAATATTCTTTTGGTGCGTTTTAAGTGCACTTTACACACAAACACATAGCACGACATAATTGCCGCAGTGGTAGTTAAAAAACCAATAACGATTTGCAAATATAAATATAGTAACTTAATGAATGAAGAAGAAAGCAACAGTCGTTGGATCCTCACAGTGGACCACTGGTCCTCGTTCATGTCGTAGCGCTTCCAGGACACGATGTACCCGGCTTGCCCCACGTCAGCATTCCACTCAGCTATCGGCATCGGCTCCCACGAGATGTTCAGCGTCCCAACCTTCCCTCCGCCCCCGCCGATGTATCTGGGGTACACGACGGGAGGCGCGGCGAGCGTGCGATAGGTCACTGCGTCGGACAATGAGGGTAAGGTCAAAGAATGCAAGATCAAATAAGATAACCTTGAACTTGTTGGTCACGAAGAACTACAGATCACTTAAATAATTAATAGTTTTTTTCAAGCAAAGCTGTGAACAACAGCTTTAATTTTTGTATCTTGAAATGAACTTAAATTTCTTATAAAACTATACTATACTTTCAACCCTTAATCAAACTTTTTTGAAAGACCACAGTATAGTCAACTTTCAACCAATTCACTGCACTGCACAGTAATGTTTTGCAGCACTAGGCTAAGAAGATACAAATTATCAGTGTAACTGATCTGATGCTAAATAATTAAATAAACATTAATAAATGCAAACATACGCGACTCTTGGCTGGCATCGCCCTCGCCGTACGTGTTGACTCCAATGACCCTGAACTTGTAGAGTGTGTAGGGGTTGAGGCCAGTGACGACGGTGGACACCTTTGTGTTGAAGTCCTGAGAGGGGGGAACGTCTGAAGGGACACACCGAGAAATTCAATATTATATTTCTATACATCTTAAACCACTCAGACACCAAAAATAAAATTTATAAATATTAAATCATAACTTAGCCTCTAGTCCGATATTTTTTTAAGATTTGTTTTGCGACCTTGTGACTTTGCAATTTGAGACTTCGCGACTTGCGACATTGTGACTTTGAGACTCTACCAGACTCGTAGCTTCACCGGTGACAAGGCGCTCCCAATGGCCAAAGAGACTCGAGTAGGCCTCGATGATGTAGCTCGTGATTGGGCTCCCGTTGTCGACACCGGGCCACCAGGTCAGCGTGATGTTGGTCGGCTGAGCGTTGGTACCGGTCGCACCAGCCGGCTGACCCGGCGGACCTGAATCAACATTTGTGATATCAAAGAGGCCCCTCAATTTGTTGAATTATAAACGCATTTCAAATACAGTCACAAAAAATTTGATAATATTGTAGAATTTATCGATGATTGACAATATCTTAATTATTAATACCATACTACAAACTCAAAGTTTCAACAATTAACAATACCAAGACTGACAAGAGCAATGAACCATAGGGTACTGTTATTGACCATACCGATAGTGGACCAAACAAAACAAAGCCAATATCGACAGCCTATAATCCATCAGAACAACAAACTATTTAAATTAAAAATCTCTGTCACCAAAACGCGATCAGAAAATCATTAAATTTCTTACTCTTAAATTGCCCAAAAAAACATATAATAATTATTTATTCCTACTCAATACATCGTGCATTAAAACGCTTGTTGTGAAGCCATGACCTTGACCCCAGCTCACCGTTGACGTTGAGCAGGGCCGAGGCCTCGAGCTGCTCGCTAGTCGTCACCACGATGCAGCGATACGTGCCGCGGTGGTAAAACTGAGTCTGATTGATGTACAGTCCACCACGGTTCACACCATAGCCCTGAATACAACAAATATGACTGGTCTATAAATAGAACTGAGTCTGATTGATGTAGAGAACTCCACAGTTCACACCATAACCCTGCAGCAATACATAGCTAGAAACAAGGAGTCACAATTATGACTGATCTATAAATAGAACTATATAAACTAGAGAAAAGCTTAAGAGGTATGAGTCCGAGGCAGTCAACAAATTAAAGATAAGGTATCACGTATCTGTAAATAATGCATTTTAGAACTATCGGGTCAATTAAAAGCGACAACAACCATATTAATTCTCACTGGATAACAACATAAACGTGCTACAGACCACACAAATGTGCAATGGCGCAGTATACCACGCATAGTGCAGAAGACTATGGCACATTAAACTGCAACTGACTACTTATAATTACAGCATACTGCACAAAGCTGCATAAGATCACTTACTCGGTAGTAGTTTGGTTCATGAAAGACGACAACAGAGTTGCCGAGGTTCCTGATCTTGATGAACATGATCTGGTAGGCGTTGTGAAACCACTCATACGTCACGTCGAGCGCTGGGTTGTAGGACGCGCCGCAGTGGAAGAACGCCGTCTGGTTCACCATCACTGTCATGTCGCGCGGCGGCTGACTGAGAAACGTCGTCGCTGCAGCAACACAACCCAAAGGTGTCTACTGCAGACCAGGGTAACACTACTAGTCAACAGCTCAGAGCTTTCCGTGCATATCGAGCATACAAAGGCAAGAAGGAAGGGCAGTTCTTCGCTCATTCTCAACGTACTGAACCAGGAAGCACTCGTTTGCGGTTATACATAACAGTTCCTGAACTTAAAAAATCATCAGCCACCGTACATCAAATATTCAAACTCGTATTTTAAATATGTAAATACATACGTTTTGCTAATTTGCTTCTGAATCATTGACATAAAAATATAAGTAATAAAGTCCATCAAATAATCTCGCACATCTATATTAACCCCGGGTCCTTGAACCGGAATTGAAGTCAAACAACAGCTAGTAAAGATGAAGACAGTGCTCACGCAGCGTGGACAGTCGTCCAGAGCTGGTCGCGGTTCCGAGTGGGTTCGTCGCCTGACACGAGTAGTTGCCCGCGTCGCCCGCGTTGAGCTGAGAGATGTGGAGATTCCCATTGGACAGCAGCCAGACCCGAGCAGAGGGATCAGTGCCGGTCCCGAGAGGGGCGCCGTCCTTGAGCCAGCTCTTGGTCGAGGGCGGGGCAGACTCGGGGTTGCAGAGGAGAGTCACGTTGCCCCCGATCGTGCCGTACTGATTTGGCTGGAGCGGGAACTTGAGGAACGTCGGCGCAAATGCTATAAAAATGAAAGACGATCGTTATGTATCACCAACAGGAAAGTCGGTCCGTAAGGTAGCTCTAGGTAGTCTTGTGATGTAATAAACCCGACAGAAAACAGCGCCAATTAACTAAAAAGTAAGCAAGCTAAATTTGCACAAATTTTGATAAAAATTCAGCAACAATTACTTGACAGGAATGTCATCTAATCACCTATATTAATAATCACCTACTACTGGGTTATCAAAATTACACCCGACTCGTGCTCATGACGAGGGGAGGTCCCCAAAGACATCTTTTGACGCTGAAATAAACTACAAGCTCAATATTATCATTCCTATTATTGCATTCAAAAACTCACTTAACATTTGCAATCACAATAAAGGACAAAGCTGAGTCTATTCATATCAAAATCACGGTCACGCGCAACTCACAGAGCACACGCAGCTGCGCGGAGCTGAGTCTCATTCCGTGCGTGTTCTCCGCAGAGCACTGGTACATGCCCGCGTCCTGCGGCTGCACGTTGCTGATGGACAGTCTGTTCCCGGAGACGGAGAAGCGCGCTCGGTCGGCCGGCTGCATGTTGTTGGAGGCGAGGCTGAAGACCGTCGTGTTGACGTACCAGTTGTAGACGACCGCCGGGACGCCGTCCGCCATACAGATCCAGAGGACGTTGGACGCAAGGTCCACCTGCTGGTCCGGGAGGGGGATCGTGAAGTAGGGCGCGGCTAAATCACACATGAGCGCCCAGATATTGAATCTTCTCGCTTTTCTAATTTGACGCTGTCAATTACCAGTACTCAGACAGTAGATTTGGTAGCCTTATACGAATGCTTTAATAATTATTCATTCATCAAAAGACATTTAAGCCACGTTCCTCAATCCAAATACTTGTGCAAGAACAATATAGTATGATTGAGTATGCTATAGCTAAAAATTGTAGCATTCTTCTTTTTGCATTACATAAATTTGTTAGGTCCATCAATTCTGACAACACATGACAGCCAAAATCTTAACAAGTATCTTCTAGGCTCACGTCACAAATTACATCAAAATAGCAAAAGCTCATACCGTTTACAGTGCAACATTTTCAGTATGAATTGAACATCTGCACTGAGCTGATCCCACAAATGTAAGCAAATCGATTCAAACGCATTCGAGACCACATTTAGAGCTACTACTTCTTTCTGTTTATTTATCGCGTGTCCGCTTACACTCGACGCTGAGCGCTATTTCCCCATTGGTGCTCTGTCCCAGGCGCCTCTCGACGGTGCAGCGGTAGCGGCCAGCCTGCTTTAGCTGAATGCGGGGCAGCAACATCACGCGACTGTAGTCGGAGAAGTTTGCGCCACTCGGCATCGCATAGCCGTCCGTGCGACTCCACGAGTACTTGAGAATGTCACTGGCAGCACAGCGCAATGCAATGAAGTACATAGTTCTAACAGTTAACCAAGTCTTAAAGTAGCAGGGGTCCTTCACCGATCTGTAGATCAGTGAAGGACCCCTGCTAATTTTAATAGGTGTTTGACAATGACAACGTACCCAAGTATTTTGATCTATCACATATTACACTTTCATTGATAGCATATCTCGTACTGCCTCAATGATATCATATTTTGTTCACATTGATTATTGAAAAAGTTAAGAACTCTTACTAAAACTATTTATCTTTCATGCTATTGCATGATTATAGTAGTCCCCATTCACATCTGTCCATCAAATTCTGTATTTTTACTTACATAAAAAACAGCATAAAAATCGCTTAAAGAAATCAGTAAAAACAAAAAAATAAATAATTATACACTATATATAGGACACATAAAGTATCTAAAAATGGCATCAGAAAAAAAACCAAGTCCCCGATGTCGTCCCTGGACGCCGAAACGAACTCTAAACTCATTATTATTATTTTTATTATTATTATTATAGTAGGACTCGACTACAGCAGTCTCTGTACTTAATTGTTTAACAGTTGATGAGCAGGGCTGTGGCATCATGTGACATCATGTGTTACAGTCCGCTTGCACGCTGCATTATTGTAGATTTTGCTTGCATTTACGAGTATAATGTCCGTTGCATGAAATAAAACAAACGTTTCCATTATAAACGTACGTTCCCCATGCAACGCATTCCACCCTGACATCATCGCCCACTTGTGGACTGCTCGGGAACGCCTTGGGAAAACTGTTGACGATCTGGGGCTCCTGCTCACTCCCCACTGCAAAGTGATCGTCAACCAATTTGCAGTTTCTTTCAAAACAACTGACAACTTTGTCATTTGTTACAATGTATTAGCATTGAATGGCTATAAAATGTTATATGAAATTTATATATCGTACAATAAAATGCTAGCACATTATGCCCAGAAAATTTATGAAGATTTGTGAATTGCATAAGAATACTTCACAAGTATTTTTTTTATAAAAACAGTCAATTTTGAACAAACATTATAAAAAATTTGCATTGTGATAACGCAACTGGTTGCCTAAATATTTTGGCAATGTTTTCAAACACTGTCGTAGGACGTAATCAAGCCTTATTATTTTAAAATCACAAAGCTAATCCCTTTACCTCTTTCACTCCAAATTAACAATCAAACATAAAAAAAGTCATGGAAGTGCTAAAACTAGCTCAATAAATCTATGCCAGAAAGCGACCAATAAAGCGACGTTTGCGCAAATAATTAGATTATACTAGATTACCCATGCGACTTCCATAAACATACCTGTTTCGATAACAATCAGAGGGATCGGCATGCTGACTTTTCCCTCCTGAAAGTTAGCCATGGCATTGGGTCGTGTGACGATACAGAAGTAGCTGCCCGTGTCGTCCTTTGTCACTGACTGGAAGTACAGCTTCCCGTCACTCGACACAAAGATGTACCACTTGACATTCGGACGAATGAAGTTCTTCGGTTCATCTTTGTACCATGCGTACGAAAGGGCTGGAAGCATACAAATAAATCAATAAGAGTTACATTCAATTATTATTTTCTGATTTTTAGAGAACACTCAACTTTTTTTGTTAATATCTCAAATCTTAATTACGGTCAATTCATAAAATACAATTTAAAATTCCAAAATCAGTCATAAAATCTAATATCTGGTATCTTCAATGGTTAATGCGCTAAAGTCGATAATAATATCTAATTGCTGATGCGCCAACATTACCATCAGGAATAAAGATATGATCAAACTGACAGTTAGGCCATACATGATTAAATTAATCAGGAATTAACTTGTGTCTACAATTAAATTAGATCAGGAGTATAATAGCAGGGGTTGAAACTCGACAAACTTTAAACTTTGTTGAAGTATGGAAAACAATCGCATGAAGAAACGAATGACAGCATGCGGCTTACTGTTGTAGCCACTCTTGGGCGGGTTGCACTCAATGCCGACGCCAGTATATGCTGTCGCTGTCACAGGAACCCTCTGAGACTTTGGAAAATCGTTGAGATCTGTTCATCAAAAGCAAAAATATAGCCTTAATTTGAACTTCAAAATAATTTGTACAATACAATGAAAAACACTATAGAGTCCATGGTAATGTATAAAACACTTGCCAAATACCATAACGTAAAACACACCAAAAATTTATTACAAAATCAAACATAACGTTCTTTTTAATAAGAAAATCTCTATTGAAAACCCTTTAAATCCTGACGCACATCTGATTAGCGCAGACAAAAAATTATGTGGTCATCAAATAATTTTTGTTGCCACTTATCGAATAGCATCAAAGCATAGAAAATGACGCCTGACATTATACTACACGGCGATGTATTACTATTGCGTATTACTTTGTCGCTTGTGATGAAATATAGATATCCAAAATGACAGTCTGTAAGCCGAAGCGTCTCATAAACAAAAAGAAAATACAACTGACATCAGATTCTATAACACCTTGTACATGAAATTATGAATCGCATATAGTTCTCTGCGCATTTTGCAGTGGTCACCACACTGCGCCTTAAAGCAAAATAATAAATTTCAAAGTGACACTCACATCCAAATCTGAGCTGGACCTGAGTGCTGAGGATAGACCCGAGGGGGTTCATCGCCGTACACTGGTAGTCCCCGCTGTGTAGCACGTCAGAGGGCTTCGTGATCGACAGCCGTCCGTTGGTGACGGTGATGGCCGAGTCGCTGAGGTTGACCGGCTGCGTGGTGAGCGCGCGCCGCACGTACCACTGGTAGCCGGGGACGGGGTTGCCGCTCGCCTCACAGTTCATGTTGACCGTCGTGATAGAGCTCATCGGGTCGTAGATCTGGTCGGTGGGCTGGAGTGTAATGCGCGGACCACGGACCAGCAGAGCGGGGTCGATCTCGTTGACGCCGTAGTCTGCAATCAGAGCCAGGAAGAGTATTACAGCAGTCGATGTGAAAGTTTGCACATAGTTATACAGTTTGTCTCCAAAGGAAAAATAATGTATGTAATGTACTGTAAATTTAATATTTTAAAAGTTTTTTTTAAGTCAAATAAAGGAAACTACAGGCACACGGGCAGCAGAGATTCAGTGATCACTCTTGCATAAGCGTAAGAGAATCAATCCGCATTAGCAGGAGACTGATCTCAAAACGCAAGGGTATGCACGTATGCAGCTGATACCGTACAAGTATGGCTTATGAAATAGCGCCTATTAATTAAGTCTTTCCTCAGCAGTGAAGTCCTAATGCACCAATATATCGCACACTTGTACAAGCCTACTGAACAAGTGGTTGCAAGAACCCCAGTGAAATAAATCATACTAGTCAACAGATAGTTTCAAACGATACAAACGTCATTTGGCGCACAATAATCTGACACATTAGCTGACAGGCGTACCGAAGCCCCGGTCGTAGCTGACAATCCTGTAGATGTTAGCCTTGTTGATCTCACAGATGTACGGCCGAGCACCGTCAGCCTGAGTGTCGTCAAATATCGACCAGCCCCAGTTGGACCCTGGATTTAAAACGTTTTAAAAAGTAGGCTACAGACACTGACGCATTTGTCGAACAACTTGTCATGTTTTTCGCAGAATTTTCTTAAAGTACAGTGGCCTCAATGCTGAGCATAATCGCTCTAAATTGCAATATATTTTAACACTGTAGCTGTGTAATTTAAACGATTCTTCTTCACAGCAAACAAATGAATTCACAAGAATTCAGTGCAATGCATTGTATTACACTGATCCACTAGAATTACATTCAATATACACTAGAATTACATTCAATATACACTAGAATTACATTCAATATACACTAGAATTTCATTCAACATACACTAGCATTACATTCAATGTACACTAGAATTACATTCAATATACACTAGAATTCACGAAGATATTTTGCATCACCACTAACCATATCACGTACTAATAATACATTGGTAATATCCACAACAAATCCCACCGTCTGTGTAGTAGACGATCCTGTTCCCGGTCTTGTTCCTGATCGCGTCAGAGAACCAGAACTGGAGCCCGGAGACCTCAGACCCATCCGACTCCCACGTGAACCGCGTCCCACTCATCATCGAGTCGCGCACTCCACCCGTGAACCACTCCAGTCTGCAGAATATCACGTCGCATCAATAACTAGTCAAGATTAAGAAATAGTTTTTGAATCTTAGATCTATACACATTCTAGAGGTGTAATTTTAATATTCCAAAATAAAAAGCTTCTCATTTTCATCAGCATGGCTTGATTATCTGCAGAGTTTTTTAAATTTAAGAGTTACAAGAATTTACTTTAGCTATATATTCATCTATTAGCGCCTAAATATCACGGCTTTATCATTAATCTTCTGGAAGTTGAATATAGTAGCATAATGTATCGGACAGAGTTAATGGCATTATGGTGCGATATATATTCCATGCGACAAAATCACAATAGACAGTCTAAAATAATTAAGAAACTCAAAAATGATTCTCTATGATGCAGCCAGATTTCATGCATGCCTGTAAATGCAGTCAAACACAACACTCATGCATGCATCATTATTTCATTGTTATAAGGTTCAAGTAAAGCAGGGGGCGGTGATTTACCCCTGCATGGCGTTGGTCATGAGCCACTGGACGATGAAGTCGTTCTGCTCGCGACTGTGCACGCTGACCAGGGCAGCACCATCCGTCTGTGCACCATATATGTACGCATCAGTTACTTGACTATATCCTACGGATGGCAGAATCATCCATCTGTGCACCATGCACACTAGTTACTAGGTTACAATACACAAGGCAGAGCCATGTATCTATGCATAATTATGCACACTAGTTACTAGGCTACTATGCAGATAGAAGGCCATTTGTAAACCACACACTACTAGGCTATCAAACAGAAGCCTGTCCCATCCTTCGACTCACACCAACCAGGCTATCATACAGATGACAGATTCAACTGTCTGTGCGTACACACCAACCAGCCTATCGCACACAAGCAGTAGCATGGAAGTTGTAGAAAGTTGTAAACGGTAAAGCACACATCAAGTCATAGTCACAGTCACTGTATGAACATGCAGAACTGGAAATCTGAATTTTAGCCTAACATTTATACAAAAAAATGATTTATTGTACATGCATTAAGAATAAAATTACGACACAACTTCAATTATGACAGCAAATATCTCATATTTCTATATCCTCGTATACATTCAAAAATATACATTCAAAAGGTGCTAGGCTACAGCAAACAACGTGTATTAGTTTGACTACTAGTACAGTTCAGCCTAAATCAATGCACTACCAGAACAGAACGCAAAACAAACAACAATTAAACATTGATGGAATAAATACTAACATGATACAGACTCAGCCTACATAATGACAAGCCAACTCAACTCAAATACAATAATATTTATAGGGACCACAGCAAATTTTTTAATATTTTATCTATCTTAGCAAAACGCGGTCGCTCACCGCACAATTTGTTTTTGCGTCATCAATCCTCGCGGCGAATAAAACAAACTTGTAGCAGTTCTCAAGAAATCCAATCCAAGGCGTCGGACAATCTGTTAAACAACATCATGCACAGAATCAGGATCTCTTGTGGTGCACATTGGACACTGCGCTTCATACTATATGGGAGCACTGGAACAATCATTTAAATAGCCAGCTAGCATACCACTTGTAGCTATCACAATGTTACTTAATTGAGTATTGGTATTTACAAGAATGTTACTTTCAATCTCACAAAGCACTGTGCAGTACTCAGATAAACTGAATTCTGAACGACTGACAAAATATTAATGGCAAAATAGGCACAAGATTTAATCAATGCTATGTCAACAATATGTCTACGACTCATCAAATATTTCAAAGCAGTCGTGCAGTATATTTAATATGTCATGAATATACATTAATTGCATATGTAATTGTGATATAGGTACGGAATATCCACACAATTTAGAGGAGACTTTAGTCCATTTGTGCATGGATTTACATAAAGATCTGCAGGACAAATTTCTGCTAACAATTCCCACTAACTTGCTGTTTAATATGTGATCCACTTGTCAAAAGAATAGAGATTTTTGTTCTTTATAGAGACCTATATAAAGGTTAGAAACAAACTATATCTCAGTCAAAATAAACACTTTGATGACAAACCGTATGTGCCCGAGGCATAGCCGTGGACACATTTCCCCAGACACACGGCCGCCGTAAAGAGAAATAGACTCAGACGCATGGCTGGCCGCACTCTAAAACAATAAATGAACTTGTTAATTATATGCACAGCAAACACGCAGGATCTAAAAAAAACCATACATCATGTAACACCTAGATTGAAGCTGTTTCTTAGCTCATATTTGTAATATTATAAGTTTTGTTATGTTCAGCATCAATATGTAAAAGATAACTATAATTATAAAACATGCAAGACTGCTATACATGTAGGTTACCGATTACAGCTCTAAACTCAGATCGCTATTTTAATCAGAAGCAGCCTAGCTTTAATTAGCTATCAGCTTAAAGTAGGGTCCTACAGAGGCGTACTAGTTCGATCAGCTTACCTTTTACAAAAATATTGCGTTGACTACAGATAGATTTAACATTTACTCCATTATTATCATTAGCCTACTGTAGAAGTTACATAGGCCTAGTTGATGGGCTTTCTCACCTGTCGTCTACCTGTACGATATCAGCTTACCACTCGGCTAAAAATACGACGCCAACAGCCAATGACTGACTGAGGAGGACCTTAATTGGGTCGGTTCAAGCTTGATTCAACTCTACGCTGAGGTCATTCTGCTTGTAACGGTTCTAAACTCACAAGTTTGGGTAGGGTACATTAATCTTCGGCATATACAGTGTATCGCTGACCAGTAGGGCCGCTGAGGTTCTTTGAATGGTTGTATTAGACCATTGCGCAGTAAGTAGGCCCTGTACATTGCACAAGAACAATATTGGATTCAAATATTATTGATTATAGATTACTTATAATATTAGTGAATAGTAACCTAACCAATATCTAGTGGACGATAAAACTCAGTTTTCATGCCTTCTTTCCCTGCGAGTTTAAGGACCGTGTGTAGTAACGAAGACTATTACAGCCCGGTTCTGTGCCTCGGTCTCGGCTTTACCAAGCACAGAACCGCTCCCCTCTCTTAAGTCGCCCTTTAAGTCGCCGGGGAGCTCTGGGCTGCAGGTCAATTCTTTGTTCTCCGACCTGCAGGGGTGAAGTTTCCATGCCGTTATTGACTTATAATAATTATAGCCTACATGTACCTTCTCTTATGTCATGCAAGCGACTTGAAGCAGAGGATGGAAAAAGCATTGTTTAGCATCGGCTGAAGCCGAATCCTACTCTTGCATGTACAATTGTACATGTAGGCTACATGTAATGACGGTGATGAGCGGTTTGGTCACACCGTTGCTAAGCAATATTATATTTTGATCATTCAAAGCGAAACTGAAACTTGAGACTGAGCAGATTGCTGAAGACATTGTACCGAACTTTAGCCTATTGTTATTTGTTACAGGAGTAGTAGTGTAGTTGAATGAATTAAGCGAATGTAGTGTTGTTTTGTGTGTGCTTATCTTGTTTTATGAACTTCATTTTGTTTAAGAATGTTTTGGAAATTGAGTAGAGCCATTAGTACTCGTCCCATTTTATGAATAAAGATAGAATCGAGGAACTGTATAAAAATAACAGAAATAAATGCAGCTTTGCAAACGCCTGCTGAAAACGGCGTTCAGTCTGCTTCAAGTGCTTGGGATATAAAAGGTTGTCATTTCTCTGTGTAACTTCTTTATTTTGTATGTTGATCAGTCAGCAAGTTAATTTTTTATTTAAAGAATCACAATTAGTATTTTAGCTATTTTAGAACTTGAATTGTGAGTAGCAGAATCACTATACTTGAAACATGAACTCTAGATGTAGCAGCTTATGACATTGAAACAGTAGGCTAGCTAGCTTGCTATTCTATGGAAAAGTTTGACGACAAATTTAGCAAATAAATTTGTAATGAATGAATATTACGCTAATGCATTTCAGAGTGGTCATGAAAATTTAAAAATCTGCGTATGATTTTTGACAGTTTTTTTGCCACGAAAGCTGGCACGATTAAGAACACTAAAAGAGCGGTTTTGAAATAAGCAACGTCACAAGAAAAGCTCATCAGGATTAACACCGTTGATTCCTTCAACTAGTGCACCTTGCCACACAGCATTGAAACATGACTTGGCAGGTGGTATAGAACAGTGTACAACAAGTCGAGAAAACCCTGAGCATGACTTGCACAATATTACGACTTTCACAAGTAAGAAGCCCGCTCTTTATATCTTTGGCTCACAGAGCGAGCATAGCACATATTTCATGCGAGCCAATATGCCACACCAATTGCAAACTGCAGCGGGCGAACTTGAAACATTGAAGAAACAGCATGAACCACAAGCAATCCTCCAAGGCCAGAGTCACCAGAGCACTTCTTCCTCAAGAGATTACTTCAGAAGATTATCAGAACAAGCGGCAACTTCATCGCCCAGCACGATGACCGAGTACGGTGTTCCTTCTTTGCGCAACTTTGATCAGCTGACGAGTGCGGACTGTGAGGCGTTGAGTCAGGAGGCTGCATCACTGGCTCGACTGCAGATTGCGCTCTGTGAGCTGCTGTTCACTCAGACAGAAGATGGATCAGGATTGGCTGTGAGTCACATGGAGGTCAGGGGTCAGAGGTCAATACAAGATGCAGTGGAAGAACTTGATGAATCGCGTGATATTCAGTTGTACATTGTCGTAAGTAATGCATTTACTTAATTTTTCTGATTGATACATATATTCATGGTACATTTCTACAAGTGCGGTAAATTGTAAATTTTTTATTTATTTACTAGGCCTATATGGCTCATATAGGGTTGAATTTTCCTATCAAAATACGGATGCACTTCAATATTTTGAATACATGTACCTGTGTAGTCTGTAGAGTGCTGCGTTCGCTCCTAAATTTTTTAGGTTTATATTTACAGTAGGCTTCTGTATTAACCAAATAATATTTATTGTGTTTCATTATGTAGATTTTAGATAACGGATATGAGAAAAAATGTTAACATTTGTTTAACAAATGACTAAATAAATGTTGAATAACTGTTTAGTTAGAGTTTTACTGTAGATGTCAGCTGAGATGTTCTGGGCAGAGTTGGTTCTGCGACGTTCTCTGATTGGTCAATTGATAGACCATTGCAAGGCAATGGGCAAAAGTTATCGAACAGTAACACTATGTGACGAATTCAAGTTTTTCCGGAAGCTTCTACTGACTACTAATGTAGGCTATGTACTTGCTAGAATGTAATTTTTTTTTAATTCTAATTAAAATGTCCCTAGCGGTTCTAGCAGCCTCCCCATCAGTTCGCCTGCTTAAATTTTTGAGTCTTCCTTTTGAAAATTATTTAGTAAAAGTGCACCTTAGCCCTTAACTCCTTAATTCTTGCTCTTTCCTATCAAATATTTTATGTCTAGCAACATCATTGGTTTTTTATTATATAGGGCTAATAATATATGTTTACATTTATAAGATTTGAGAATACTATTGGTTGCTGTAAGGTTATTATAAGTTTGTAAGTCTATTAAATAGCCTTTATCCCCATACAGATGGGTGTAGAAATGAACCAATGTGGCCCGGGACCTGTTTTTCGGGTGCCAATGTGAGCCCGCCGGAAAAAAGCTACGCCACTGCTTTAGCATAAATCTCAAAGTGAAAATGATGACGATTGCAGGGAAGATCATCATTCTGGTTCTTTGAATTTGCTCTTACTTGGCTTTAAAAAAATAATGGATAGTATAATTTGAATTGTTTCATGTCAAACACAGAGGAGATCTGACAAGACAGCGCAGGATCTTGTGGATCTAGTCCAAGTCTGCCAGCAACTGCTTCAAGTGCTGCTCCTTCCTGGTTCACCTTTGACCTCCACTGCTGTTAGGCGCAGGCCGTACCGCACTGAATGCTACGTACGACTGCTGTGTTTGGATGAACTGGGCGATAACAGGCACATCCGTTACTTTGACTCTGTATGATCTTAATCGCATATTGTTAATTAAATATCAGTAATTACCTCTTATAAAGTGTTCATGCAGAGGCTTAGCAAGTAGTTTAGAAATTTTATGAATTTTAGGTTTGTAATTATTTTATTATGACAGATGACTTCAGTTACATATGTGTATGGTAGCCTGGGTATATGAATTACTCTGCTTTTTGCTGTTTTGAGCCTGACGTCATGCATTGTAAAAGTTGAGCGGAGCGCGGTTTTCTTCAATGGTGGAGCGCCAGGTGCTGCTTGATCTTAATCATGATATTTCACACGATCCATCACACGATCCATCACACGATCCATCACACGATCCATCACACGATCCATCACACGATCCATCACA
>JAQIWG010001791.1:0-22837 GCA_034695025.1 Chamaedrilus cognettii | reverse complement strand
ATCTCAGCTACAATCCCTGAAAATGTCAAGAAAATATATTTACTTTTGGCCGAGTTATCGCGAATTCGCTAGGGGGTTGTTTTTTTATGACGCACTCTATATATATATATTTGCCCAGTGTCTGTCGTTCTGACATAATGCTCTGAGTCATCACTCGCTGCGCGAAGCACAGTCCTGCAGTGGGGTGAGGGGAGGGGGTCATTGCTAGCTCGCTTGATTGCTTTACTAGACTGCTTGACTGCGTGCAGGGAGGCGTGGCGGCTGTAGGCCTCTTATACTTGCGTGTGAGAGTATATATGTAGGCCTATATACCCGCGTTTAGTAGTACTGTAGACCTGTATGCCTGAACGCTGATGGCTGTAGGCCGGGAGATGGGTAGGTGGGGTGGGTTGAGGAGTTCTGTAGGTGGGGGACAGAGGGGAACGGAAGGGGGCGTGGGGTTAAGAGGTGCAAGGTGACTGTTCTAGGACGGGCCCGATAACTAGTTGTTGTTGTTATAGCCCCTTGCAGGGAAAAGGCCCCATTGCACCCTGGTGAGCTGATGATCGCTGGTGGTGGTTCTACCGTAGACTGGTAGACATCACATCCCGGATATGACATTAAACTGTGCCCGACATCCCTGCCCCTGCTGCCACCATAGGGCAGGACGAAGCGTTGTGGCCGAGTGGTCTACGTCGCGGTCTTGGATTACGAATGCGGCAGTTGTCGGTTCGAATCCCGGCCGCGGCGAAGATTTAGAGTCACTTCATGCACTCTTTGGCAAAGGTGGTTTTAATTCGCCAGCCACAAGTATTCCTACGATGCCTACCAGATATAGTGGAACCACCACCAGCGACCATCAGCTGGTGAAATGGGGCATCACCTTTTCCCCGCAAGGGATTACCCCGCAAGGTGTTTCCTCGCAAGGAGCTAACACAACAACTGATAAGCATCGTAGAAATCAGAGCTTCAAATAAAGGTGTAGTCCCACCAAAATGTGGAGAACATAGAGTGAAATGTGAAGTCCATACGGCCAAAATGTGTGGTAGAAAAAACGAAAAATGTGTCAATGTGTTATTTGAGGGATGATTAAGTTTAAGGGTGTAGTGACACCAGTATGTGGAAACCATAGAGCAGTCCACACGGCCAAAAATGAGTAGTGTATGGTAGTAGTGAGTAGTATGTAGCGAAAATCATGATTAATTTAAGAAATTAAGAACGGCTTTTAAATAATTTTCCATCAGCAACCCTTCCCCCCCCTCCCCCCGCTCACAAGTTCTTATCAGAAGTCGGCACGTCAGTGGCGCTGTATGCTTAGCTTAGGCTGTAATGGCTGATGAATTTAAACCACCCTTGCTAAAGGGTGCGCGAAGTGACTCGAAATCTTTGCCGCTGACGGGGTTCTAATTTACAACTGCCGCACTCGTAATCCGCGACCAGCGACTTAGTCACTTAGACCACTCGGCCACAACGCTTCTTCCCGCCCAATGGTGGCAGCAAGGGCACGGTTGCCGGGCACAGTTTAATGTCATGTCCGGGACGAATAACTAGCAATATATATAGTTATATACATGTTATATCATCATCATATACAATGATGAAAATGAAAATATATAATTTATATGCTATTAACAAACGATATAATTTAATGTGAAACCAGGCGTTTGCGCCTGGTTTAAAATACAATAAATGTTGAGTGATGGATAATTAAATATAAGCCTGACTAATGCATTCATGCATGTAGCTCTGGCTCGGCAGCACCGTTGTTGATATTTATTGATTATTTATTCTTGTTGATGTGTATGAGTAACCTATGGATGAACAACAAATTTGACTCCCTAAGTTGCTAAATATAAATTTGCTGTTATGCTAATTTTGCTTTTGCCTAGTCAAAATTGCATCTAAATTGATTGATGTCCTTTAGATAAATTCACAAGTATGATCTTGCTTCGGGAGTGTTTTTGTTTGTAAATTTTATCTATGCTTAGCCCAACAGATTTTATTAAATTTATTGTCGAACTCAACAGGTTCATTTTTTTTGCAAAAATGTTAAGCATGGTTTGTAGCTCTAACATGGAAGAAGCCAGCAAAACGATATCATCAGCATACATAGGTGCTCAAAGAAAATGACCAAACAGGCAATATTAATATATATTAATATAATATTTGCTTAACTTGATAAGCTAAGCATATCATTAACATATACAAGAAATAGTATGAGGGAAATTATACCCCCTTGTTTAACGCAACATGTTGCGTGAAACGGGAGTGACAATGCGTTCTTCCATTTTCATTTTACATAAATATAAACCTTCTCAAATCAATTTTTAAGTGTCTGAATAGAAAGAAAGGTATGTTCCTTTTCATTAATTTCAGGGACAATACAGGTTGGCATAATATTTTGCCAAAGCCATGGATCCATCTATTATGCATAGGTTCACCTACCGTTGAATCATTTTTCACTTAATATGTGTTCAGATACATTACCACATTCACAATATAAATATTACTGCATATCTGATCAGTCATATGATGTCAATCTGAGTTTGTCAATTTCAAATTGAAACGTAAAATTTTAAGTTAAAATTTTAAGTTAAAATTTTAAATAGTTGGATCAAACATTTCAGCCATGCAATTGTACCGGAGTCAAAAGTTTTAAGAACATTGCTTCGATCTTCGGATCCATGAACTGGATTGTGTTATATTTTGTTTTGAATGATCGGACGTGATTGTGTGATGAAGAATTTTATAGGAGTACAAACTTACAGTAGGCATATTTAATTTTTAGTGACAGTTTCCGTATGACTTATACATGAAATATGTATTACAGCCACAATTTAATTTTTAGTGACAGTTTCCGTATGACTGATAGATTAAATATATTTTTCCTTATAATCAGCATATAATTTTGAGAATGATTATACTTTGTCTTCTGATGACAGATATTTTGCAAGTGGACATAGCATTTCTTGTCGCCATATTTGTCTTGTTTCTTCTCTCCATCTACATTGCAGGTAATCATGCTTGTTTGATTTGAGAGTTTAGGCATACCGGTTTACTATGAAACGTGAAATACTGCATGCTATTTTTGCGGTTTTTGCCTCTCAGAAATTTAGCTGCACTTAGTTTTTCAGGTTTTGAGGACTGCCCGTAATATGGTAGATTTATGCAGCTCTATTTTTGTGCTTGTAATTTTCGCAAGTTTTACCGATGTGTGAAACTCGTCAAAATGACATGCAGGTGAATATTTCATGTTTTGCAGTACCATAATATGGATTTATATTGATGCATAATATTATATACCGGTTATATATCACATTATCTATCAATGAATGCAGAATAATACTTGTATGTACTGTTATATTTTTGAGATGTACAAGTTACAACATTCGCTTTTCTATTTTCTGGCTTTTTAATTCAGTTGCTGGTGCCGCACCGTTGCAACATTTCTTTAACAGTTAAAATTTAGTAGGATCTGTATATGATCTAACTGAATACGAAAGGCCCTGCTATTAATATTCTTTGTCTTTTCATTTAGTTTTCCTCAAACAATATTTTAAATAAAGCTTTATTGAACTTTTTGGCATTGAACGGTTGGTTAGCTGTTACAGGCAAGTCTGTAATGCTATGTTTGTGTAAACACAGGTTAGACGTTTTTATTTGAGCTGGATTTGTATGGTCGGATGCCCTTCCTGTCACATACCAGAATAATAAATTATCGTGGATGATGATTATCAGCTAGTGACACTTGTGTGTTTAACTTCCTTGCTGAAGGTCCTGTAATGCATGGTTTCATTCATGTAGTTGCCGGCGCCAGAATCAAACCCAGTCTCTTGACTCTCTGTCCAACCCCTTAACCACTGCACCGCAGCGCCTAGCATGCTTTACTGTACTTTGTGCTTGGTCGTGTTTGGCTGCAGTGCAGCTGAGCGGGAAGCAAATGTTTCACACGACGTACAAGATGTTCATGGTGGCGCTCTTCTGTGAGCTCCTTCATCTGTTCATCGAGTGCATAGCGTACGGCAAGTACGCCAATGACGGCCTCAACATGTACGGCACAAAGACATTTGGTACGTTGATTTTGTGATGGCTCGTACACGAATATGTGTGCTAGACAGTGACGGTATTGATCGTTTAACTTGATTAACTGTGTAAATACTGTAAAACATAAAATTTTTGTGTGCATTCACTTCACAAATCGGTAAACTCACAAAAATTACATGCGCTAAAATAACGCTGCAGAAGAGCTCTATATATAATGGGCGGTCCTGAAAACCACGAAAATTCAGTCTGCAGCTAAATTTCTTAAGGGGCAAAAACTACGAAAATAACGTGCAGCCAAAATTTAATGTTTTACAATATTGTTAAAGCTGTGCATTTTAATGTTGTATGTTGTCAGGCCAAGTGTTGGAAGCGATAGGCATCCTTGTCTTCATCCTCATGCTCATCCTCATCGCGAAGGGCTTCACGGTGACGCGCGGCAGGATCAGCCCGAGCGGCTCAACCAAGATCGCCGTCTTCATGACCCTGTACACCATCACATACGTCGTGCTCTTCATCTACCAGGCACAGGTGAGGAGGCCCCTCTTTGTATTCCAGGCACAGGTGAGGAGGTCTCTCTTTGTATGCTAGGCATCTCTTCATCTACCAGGCAGAGGTGAGGGCCGTGAGGCATCTCTTCATCTACCACACAGTTGAGGAGGCACCTCTTCATCTACCAGGCATAGGTGAAGAGGCCTCTCTTTGTATTCCAGGCACAGGTGAGAGCCTAAATTCTTTGTGTACCAGACATAGATAAGGCCTCTCTTCATCTACCAGGCGCAGGTGTGGCTTTCTTTTTCTACCAGACAGAGGTGAGACCTCTTTTCATCTACCAGGCAGAGGTGAGACCTCTTTCATCTACCAGGCAGAGGTGAGACCTCTCTTCATCTACCAGCACAGGTGAGGGGGCCTCTCTTTGTCTACCAGGCGCAGGTGAGGCCTCTCTTTATCTACCAGGCGCAAGTTAGGCCTCTCTTCATCGACCAGGCAGAGCTGAGACCTCTCTTCATCTATCAGGCAGAGGTGAGGTCTCTCTTCATATGCCAGGCATACGTGAGACCTCTCTTGATCTACCAGGCAGAGGTGAGGCCTCTCTTCATCTACCAGGCAGAGGTGAGACCTATCTTTATCTATAAAGCACAGGTGTGGCCTTTCTTGATCTACCAGGCACAGGTGAGGTCTGTCTTCATTTACCAGGCACAGGTGAGGTCTGTCTTCATTTACCAGGCAGAGGTGAGGTTTCTCTTCATCTACCAGGCAGAGGTGAGGCCTCTCGTCATTTATCAGGCTGAGATGAGGCCTCTCGCCATTTATCAGGCAGAGGTGAGGCCTCTCGTCATTTACCAGGCAGCGGTCAGGCCTCTTCTGCACCCACATTCTATCTTGCGTCACCCACACTTCAGGTCTAGTTATTCATTTCTATTGTAGTTTATTTCAGTGTTTTTTGCGTATTTGTTAGAATGTTTTTGTCACAGTTCTTTGAGTCCGGTCTGGTACGTGACAGTGATTAAATATTTCTCGTTACAGTTCTTTGATCCCGGTCTGGTGCTCTACCTCTACCAGTCGCCGGCCGGCTACGGGCTCGTCGCGCTGCGTATCATCGCTTGGCTCTGGTTCTGCTACGCCATCTTCTTCACGCTGAAGAACTATCCACGGAAAAAGAAGTTCTACTATCCATTTGCTGCATTCTACACTTGGTGGTCAGTATAAAGTACATTTAATACATGTTTAATATTTCAGTGGCCACAAGTTAGAATTGGCCACTGAATTTTAGTATTGGGTGCATAATAATTTTGTTGATGAGTATTCTATATTTAATGATTCTTTGAATATTTTGATGTCGGATTTATAGTTTGTGTGTAAATTTTTCAATTTTAGAAATTTGAAAAAATCTAACTATTGAATTGATTTGAATTGATTTGAATTGTGTTGAAATTACAATGGCTGACATCTGTATTCATAAATTTTTTAATATTTCATGGTTTTTTACTATTTTTAGACGCGGTCGCTTCCTTGACACAAATTTGAACACTTCGTTGGCAATCTAGAGCAATACTTAATGTTAATGCCCAATGTGTGCCCAATAATTAATTACTTTAGTAAATTAATTTCTTTTTTAGTTTGCATAAATAACAATGATAATAATCATCGTTTTTGACGTCCATTCTTATGCGCGCTACAGGCAAGCCTGTAACTCTGTGTCCATGTTAACACAGGTTAGACGTTTATATTGGAGCTGGATTTTTACGGCCGGGTGTCCTTCCTGTCGCCAATCAAACGTTTTCTTTATCGTTTTGACTCGATCAAAATACTAGCGAGACCAGACTCACATTAAAGCTTGGAAAGTTGATGGGACAAATTTGCCTTCAGTTTACCTTACAAGTATATCACAACTGATAGTGTCATTTGATTATTGTTAACAGACAAGAGTTTGGTTGAAATTTACAGAATAATTAGATTTAGAATTTACGGGATAATTCAATTTTTATGGCTTGTGGCACACTTCTTGATGATGTATCTCTATATAAGAAGATTTACAGTCAATTTTCTTCAGGATGATTTACATGTAACTACCTGTACAGGTTTTTGGTAGGACCTCTCTTCATACTAATTGCCAACAACGCGCTGGATAAAACAAAAAGAGAGACTGTTGTCAATTTTGTCGGGCGTGGCATAGCGTTCGCAGGCTTTGTGGTGTTCCTAGTGAGTCATCCGGTCTCGATCCGCAGGCTGCCTCCGCTACATTGACGCTTCACCGCGCTTGCTTACTGAATCTCTCGCTGATTGGTGGTCTAGTTATTTAAGTTGCAGATTGACAGGCTTCTACTGTGTCATATTTTGATTGTAGGCTGCAAATTGCGATGATATCTGCTGAATTGCAGTCGATTGCTTGATTTTTGTACGGTTGTCAGTACTAACCTTCATTATATAGCAATTCGTATGCTATCTAGTAATTGACGTCCCAAATTCCCAGCAAGCAACTGTAACAGTCTGATGTTCAAAATTTGTTATCACTTTACTAACAAGCGTGTCATATTAAGTGATTGATACAATAGTCAATGATCGATGATTGCGTTTATTTAAAGACTCGTACGGTGCATGAAGAATTTGAACATGTGAATGAAAGATGAGCGAGAAACTGTGGTGTGTGGATTTGTGCATTAAAAAATTTAACGACTCGGGGATAACTGAGGGTTCAACGGGTAGCAGTACACTGCAGGACAAAATAACGCCACGGGGTAACGGTACCTAGCCAATGCACAGGTTCATTGGATGCGTCAATCACTGCGCAAAATGGAAGTTCTGGCAAAATATTTCTAAATAACAATGATAAATTGCAATATTAGACCTCTTGGAATCACATCGAGTTGTAGACTATCCTGTGCATATTTGGAAAATAAATGTGTCGACAACTGCCAAATTTCTTAAACTTTTTCAGTTTCCTTCTGGATAGAATACCGTACTGATTATTTATACAAATACAGTTTAGAAAACGTTTTAAAGTTACATTTCGCACGTTTCGTTGCTGAAAGATGCGCAATTATGTTTTGCTGCTCATGTAAATGCACCTAATAATCGTCTAATAATACTGAAATCTAATACAATCGACCATTTGTCCAACTCCATTCGCCAATAATATGATCGAATGCAATTTGCCATTTGAAAGGTGTGAGCCACAATGGAGGTCAATGACTTTTTCAAATAAAGTACTGTAGATGGATTGTTCGACATTTCAACGACCTTGACCAGTGTGTACATGAGCTCGTGTCGATGACTGCTTGCAGGTTCTGGGCCGGACCCATTGCAGTGCTGGTGTGCACATTCGCCACTCCACTGTCAAAGAGAGAAAAAATAGCCAATGGTGTTTTTTGTGGCATGAACTTTCTAAGCTACGCATTTATGTTGGTGAGGTTTGATTGTGATCACTGGTAGCACACCCCACGATTGTGTTGAATGCATGTGATGCACCCTGTGATAGTGAAGAATATGTGACACACTAGATGCGCACTGTGACTATGATGAATAAGTGATGCACATCATGACTGATGAATAAACACATGTGATGCACACTATGACTGTGATGAATGTGTGATGCATACCGTGCATGTTATCATTATTTCCGTTTTTCCCGTCCATTTTCTGTACTGGCACATGTCGTACGTCTTTAATTTTTAACTTTAACTTTTTCGACAATAGATTTGATCATACTTAGATTTGTAATATCAATGACTGATAAGCGCCATGAATGATTGATTTTCTAGATTTGCCAAAAAGTCCTCGCGCTTTTTATCATTAAATATGATATCTTCAAGTGCGTTCGAAGATTTACAAATGATTTAGGAAAAATAAGTATCTATTTGAAGGTGAAATGCTGTCCAATGAAAAACTATAAATGTAGTTTTATCTGTTTTATAGTAAAACTACACATCGATTGTCCAATTGTTTTTTTACTAATATTTCCTTGCTAGTATCTTGTTCAGTCGTATTCAGCTAGTGAGATATTTATGGGTTCTTGCCAACTTCTTTGGCTATTGTATATTTTTGTGCCCATGGTTGAGACACCAGAACATGAAGACTCTGCCGTCTCAAGACGACAAAACGCCAAGACCTTAGCATACGGACTCCAAAAAAAGCTTAACGGAAGCCCTGTTACGCAGTCCGACTCCCTTGTTTCTTTGTTGGCTACGTATTGTCAGCTTGCATACATGTGTTGTTAGCTTTAGCCTTCGCGTTGATGTAAAAAGCGTATGCATGCGTGTCGTAGTCTTTGCTTCAGCTGCTGTAATTATTTTGTTCATTATTTATTATGAATGTTGTTGATTATTGTTAGGTTGATCAATGTGAATCCTGATCTTTCGTTCTTTATGCTTTTTACATGTTTAGTAGGTCTACCGTTCAACGTTAGCTGCGTTGGTGTATAGACTATTTTTATCTTTGAGTTTCAGAAATTTAAATTTTGCTTGCATGTACATGTATATTTATGAATATATATTATATAAAAATTATTATACTTAATTTGATGAATGACACAATAAGCCATTAAATTGCAGAACTTTGTATTAAGATGTTGCATGAATTATTAGTCAAAATTCTTGATCAAATAACTACAGTATTTTTTTCAAAAGTTACTTGGAACTTTGGAAGAAGTAAAAAAATTGTTTTACTTTTATAATGTACACAACTACATGATTTTGAAATTTGAGGCTTGCTTCTATTGCCATGACCACTTTTTAGGATCACTGAACATACTTTCCAAGTATGGATAGTTATGAGTACTGTTGTTTATGATATTTGTACAATGCTATGCTACAGAGCGTACAGATCAAGTACAGATTAAGCACTGCTGTTTTGTTTAAATGCGTATTTATAATAAGATTGTTTTGTTTGTGCAAACATCCCTTCTAATATCTTGTCTTTAGATAGAAGCATTGCTTTCAATGGATTAGGCTACAGAATGCGTAATATATGGATTATTATGTAAATGTGGATACATGTATACACTGTATACATGGAGACATGTATACACTGTTTTGTGTATACATGGAGACATGTATACACTGTTTTACTGTTTAAATAGTTTCGTACCTACTGGTACTTTTACATGATTACATCTATATGAACCACCTACTTTGATAATGTTTGTTGTATACAGTACCTAACTCGACCGTCAAATGCCAACAAGAACTTTCCATACCACGTGAAAACTTCACAGGTCAGTAGTACTTCACAGGTCACTACTAGTAACGTAGGCATCTCCATTTTAGTGATGGTCCTGGGTACTCGTTTTGCTACCCGGGTACCCGCTGTGCTACCCGGGTACCCGTTGTGCTACGAGGGTACCACTTTTGCTACCCGGGTACCCATTTTGCTACCCGGGTACCCGATTTGTTACCCGGGTACCCGTTTTTATTGCCCAGTGGCCTCCATTAACGTCTTGCAATGATTTTGTATTGTACATACTCTTATACAATGCATCTCTACTCAAGTATTTTCTCCACATTCTAGTTTTACTGTTGATTGTAGCTGCAGGTGGAATAGCATTGATTACGATTTGCAATAGTTGGTGTCCAGATTGAGCAGTGTTGCTTGCAGCTGTGAATGGAGAATTGTTGCATGATTGCAAGTCTCTGTAAATAGAGTAGTATTGAATGCAACTGTTGGGGTCCACAGACTAGTGTTGATTACAACTGTTGATGGAGTAGTGGTGATGGAGCAGTCTTTATTACAACTGTAGGCAGCGTAGTGTTGATTAGAACCATTGGTGGAGTAGTGTTGATTAGAACTGTAGATCGAGTAGTGTTGATTACAACTGTTGCTGGAGTAGTGTTGATTACAGATTGGTATGATGATGAATGGTCCGAGTTCCTATAGTGCGGAGACGAATCCTCCGCCCACTGCCGTGCCTGACTTCAGCCGTGGACCTAATTTGACCGAGCTTTTCACCGTCACACCACGTCTACCTGCCCCACAAGTGAGTGCACCGTTACGCCTCACTGCCTCACAGGTGAGTTGCCGTCACGCCTTACATGTGAGTGCGCCGTCACACCTCACTGCCTCACATGTGAGTGCACCGTTACGCCTCACTGCCTCGCAGGTGAGTGCGCCGTCACGCCTCACTGCCTCACAGGTGAGTACACCGTCACGCCTTGCTGCCTCATAGGTGAGTGCATCGTCACGCCTCACTGCCTCACAGTTGAGCACGCTGTCACGCCTCACTGCCTCGCATGTAGGCCATGTGGACAGATAGACGGACTAATGCCAATCATTCAAGATCACGTAGTGATCCTTTTTGGAATGTTCGAGCACTTCTCGTTATAAAACTTGTTGCGCCCATGTAATGGGGCTTATTGCAACACGGTGTTTGTCAATCTTCTTTCAAAAAATTGTTCTGCATGACAGAAAAGGTTGAGAACCCCTGAGCTGTAGTGTAGGCCTACAGTTAGTAAATTTCATTAAAATATTTCGCATATTGATCATTTGACATTCTTGAATGACTTGCAGCTTTGTTTTTTGGGAACAAATTGGAGTACTAGTCTACCAGATGCAAAGGTGCCGACTCTGATATTGTTCTTCAATTTTAATAAGATTACGGTACTGATTCCTTGCCGATACAATCATACTAGTATGCATTCTTAGTTAAGTACTCGTTATAAATTCCAATGCATTGCGCCTGGTTAACGATTCCCTTGTGTATGTTCAGAACGGAAAGCTGGATCCCTTGGCAGCTGAAACTCGACCAGGAACTACAGCGAATTCGTTTGTGACGAGCAACACACATTCAACGGAACTCAGGGCGACGCAGTAGAGAATTATCTAAAGCATTGAAGGAGTATCAGTTGGTTATGTGACCTTTGCTCGCCATGTGATTTGCGTCATGCATCGATTTATGTCATTAACAACTCCAGAATCAGTCGCACAAATTATTCGTCTTGCAGTCAAAAAAGCTTGTCGTAAATTAAATTATTTGGACGGTAATTTAATTTACTCCAAGCTTTTTCTTTTTTGCTGCAACATGAATAATTCCTTATTCTAGCTACGATGCCTTCAAAAAAGTTATATAAATACTGCAAAGTTCTCTGATCAATTTGATACTGGCATGTGAATATAGGATTAGATAAATCAGTTCAGTACTAAGATCGAGAGGAAGGATTGTGCTCGAATTTTGCTCTTTGTTGTGTACTATGCACCGGTTTGAATCCCAATCGCTGCAAAAATAATTTCAGTCATTTCGTAGATCACTTGGCAAGGTGCAGAAATAAGCTCACCCACATCATTAGACAAAATGTAAGAAAAAATCTAAAGAAAAACCTATTTTTGTAAAATGAAAATAATCGATAAATTTCAAAGATATCTGTCATTGTTTTTTGTGCTTCTCTGAGCGTCCCTGGAAACATAAATTTTGCTACTTGCAACAAACACATAATTGGCTACCGCTTTGTCAGACTCCTAGCCCCCTACGTATCGATTCGAGTGAGGCACTAGGGAACAGCCCACACAGGTGAGGAAACTGCGGGATAAGCTAGCCCATCTGCGAGCTAGGGTATTCATAAACGTATACATAGGCATTGCTTGAAGTATACAAAGTAACAAGGGCCAGAAGTCTCGCGGGGGGGAAGGGGGGGATGCGCAGACGAAGTCTTTTCTGTCACGGTAACGGACAAGGGGGCCTGTGGTTTCACCCTTTTTAACACTTCCATTCGGCGGTTTTTTTTCCCGTTTTAACACTGCTTTTTATATTTGAACAGAGAATAAAAAAATTTTGGCTGGTTTTCTTTTTCCTCTTGAGAATTGTTACCAAAAACCCGTCCGAGATAACAAGGGGGGCCAGCCCCCTGGACAAAAGTAACAAGGGGTGCCTTTTAAGGGCCCCCAGCTCCTTTTTTAGACTCGCAACCTTCTGGCACAACCAGCGGTGGTTCTAGAAGTTTTTGATGAGGTGGATGATCCTGATGATCCTGATTTTGGCGTGCGCAAGGGACGACCACGAGAGGAGGGTTAGTCACCACTCTGACTTCATCCTTCCCGTGCAGATCTCACGACCGAGGGGGGGGGGTGGTAACAGACATTTTTTCATAACCGACTCTCTTCGTTGATTTGGGTGGCATGCTGGTCGGGGGGGATATTGTCTTGCTTTGGCTTATTTGATCTTTATTGGTCGTGAAAGGCGACTAAACAAGGGGGAGCGGTTCTGTGCGGGCTCCCTTGCACAGAACCGGACGAGCCCGCACAGAACTGGACTGTACATAGTCTTACAGCTACACACGGTACCTAAACAACAACAAAAAAACATCAATCATCGGTTGAGATTATATTGCTGCTGCAAGGTATGCGGAATGTCAGGTTGCATTATATACACTGTCGTATCATCTTGTATTGCATTTATTTCAGTATATTTTCCTATAAACTTGTGGTGATTTATATTATCTTAATTCTTATAACCGTGTGAATTGGCATGCTTGCCATGATTGTACAGCAGTAACCGAAGTGATATTTTCTTATCAGCTTTATTGCATATAATTTCTAATTTTCTTTAAATGTGTACAGTTATCTCTGTAGTTCTGTCACTGTACTATATTTTAAGAGTTCATGTCATTGCCTTATATCATTGCCAAACAGTCACTCCTCACCATCATCATCATTTCCGTTGTTTCCGTCCATTTCTGTGCTAGCACAGGTTGGACGTCTGCAGCCACGGACACACGCCCTCACATACTCCGACCCGAGGGGAGTCACTATTTTGTATCTTGCCGTACTGTGCTTTTTATTTCGTCAGTGCCAAAGGTCAGTGTAACAATAAAAGCAGCATATGCAAAGATTATCAAACTTTTTGGCTTGTGTGTCAACGATTTGTTAGAACTTACTGGTGCATGAAGCATTATAGGGGCAGACAAAATAAGCTGGGCACTTGCAACATGCAGGCGCAATAGACAATAGTTTAATACTATAGCCTACAGATGCTAATCCTGTGGCTCTTCTATGCTTTCATACTAAGATCTTGACATAAATTTGTCTTCATTGCAATTATTAATATTTTGAGTTCAAAATGTTAGTTTCGTAACAGCACCAACTTTGAAGTCGTTTTAAAATTTAGACCAGAAGTTGCTCCATGTAACATAATATCTTATGAGCCTCCTATGATTTGAACCGATGTTTAACAAACCATACTCGACAGAGCTAAATTGCTGTGTCTCCAAGTTCTTGCTCTGAGATATTAAGTTTGAGATTATATCATGAGATTGAGTGTAAGATATTGTTTCTCGGTTTAAATTTAACGAGTTTCTCGTTTTTAAATTTTACTCATTTAAAACACAATGAAATATACATGTTTGCATGATTTATCTAGGCCTACTGTTCTCAAATTACTGCTGAGTTCTATAAATGCAACCTAGCTGATCATATTACACATACAGGGTGGGGCGAAAACGGTACCCCTGGGGCTTTTCATTTGTAAATTTATATTCAACCAAGAGAAAATTTTGTACACAACTGCACATAAAAAGTCATCAAAAAGCCATCCATTAGCAACATGCTAGCCAAGTTTGGTGCAGTTCAGTTGAACAGATGAAAATAACGATCCTTTAAAATTGATTACTCCGCTATTTGTACGGAAAAGTTTGAGTGATGCTCTGCTGTGGACTGCTAATAGCTAGAGTGCTTGTCATACAATAAATTGTTGAGCAATAGCTCTTATTCTAACGGCATAGTCTACATATGAATATGATTGCAGAGCTATACTGACTAAAGAAACGTTGTAAAAATTAACTAAGTTAACTTCTCGGTGTACAAAAACCAAACATAAGCATAAAGGATGATATGATGATGAGCGTAAATGAAGCAACCGTGAAGTCACAGACTAGTGAATTAAAATGGCTCGTAACTATGAAAGTAAAGTAAAGAATTACACCAAAATTTCCAGAGATATTGGCCATAGATGGCTATTTACATGCGCAAAATATAATCAACTGATCATATTGGGAATGAATTTGTAAGCGTTCATACACGAAAAAGTCAGATTGTCTGCACCTGTTGTCTGTGATATATTTGCACAAATATATCACACAAAGTCAGCCTCAAAGGCTCATAACTTTGAAAATATTCAACAGAATCGTACCAAACTGTGCAAGGATTTTCACAATTATATGCTTACGTGAGTAAAATTTTGTCATCTTTGAAAATGTAAAATACATGAAAAATCCAAGGGGTTTCCTTGGGCTTTTTTCCCAAGGGACCTTTTTCCATTTTTCCTTTTTAAAACCTTTTTCCCCCATTTTTATGACGTACCTTGCACAACATTTTTGCATCCTGCCACTTAATGCTATCACTAAACTAATTGCATAACAGTTGAGTCCAAAATGTTTGCATCTTCAAATTAAATTATTACATTAAATATTCTAGCAAAAAAATGTTAAAAATATGTGTTTTGCATTTAAAATACGGTAATCTTTTTGTGCGATTGCCTCGGAGGATTCACCAATTTGTATCACAGACGTGTAGATGCTACGTTTTCACACAAACTCAGACAGGCTCAGCTATAAAAAAGACTTCTGGATAATTGAATATTTGCTATATAATTTGTAAAACATTAAATATGAAATAATCTAAATAAATAATACCTCGCCGGCTAACAAAATCGGAATAGAAATTATTTTTATGGCCATGATACATGGGTGGCATTCATTGCATTTGAAAACCAAAGCTTCCGTAAAACGGCATCGAGGCCTCTATGACACCAGAAAATGTTATACAGACGCCAAAAAATCGTACCCCGGCGTCTCGCGACGCCCAAAAAAAAGTATTCCTGGCGTCTACAGACGCCAGATTTTAAAGGTCTCGGCGTCGCTGTAATAGCATATATGTATTGGCATATTACTACCCCCATGGCTGCGACGCCATAAATAAAGATCTTGGTGTCTCAAGACGACATAAACGCCTGGGCCTTGGCGTCTGAACGCCAGAAAAAGAACTTAACGGAAGCCCTGTTGAAAACAATAGACCCAAGCCTAATTTTAATTCAACATAATTTTCAGTATTTGCAGAGAAGATAATTTGACACAAGATCTCAAAATTTCAAGTGAAATAAAACACGGATTCAAAAGTTATATAGACAGTTTTACAGATTCTTGTAAAACATTTAACGATTTAAATTAACTACCATACTAAAATCTTTCAAATTCTGCTACTTAGCCTATAAGACCCACATTTAGACAAGTTTCACATGCAATTTGAATCAACATCGTTTTATGCATCACACCTTGTTCTTGTTCTAATGATGCGCATGAAGGCTAAGGTGTCTGTAAAAAATTGTCAGTGTCCTCGATTTGAGGATTTCCCAGCGAATGTGTTTTACGCAAAGGCACTGCTCTTATACATAGGCCGTAATATTTGTTAGTGCAGAATAATGTGACTTATTGAAAAAGATCAAGTCTCCACAGATATGCATTTTACTTAATGTTCACTACCAAATTAAGCTTCGCCTGATAAAACACGCGTAACGCTATGCCTTCTTCCAAAAGAGGCGTAGTGCAAACTGCTCAGCCTTTAAAAACCGCGTATTAATCGATAATAATCGATTTTTATTTGTATTGCTACGCCTGCCCGTGCCAAGTAAGGTGTATAATTGTCAAAAAACCTTGTTTTAGGCATACTACGCCTACTAAACTTAACCCTGCTCACTACCAAATTTAATATGAACTGAAATTACTGTAGCCTAGGCTTAAGCATAATTTTTATACTATATTATGCGGGTTAATTTTTATACTCTTTACATGATATTTCATAACTTTTGCACATGATAATTGACATGAATGGACAGGAGAAAAAATTCTCTTGAATTTTTACTATCTTATTTCAAATCACGACAGCAGGCCTATCACCTTGAGCTGTAATTGCTGTAGGCTACATAATATACTCTAAAACATGAAATTTTTACAGTATGTTATTTTTGCGGTTTTGACTCTCACAAACTTTGCTGCACTTAATTTTCGCGCTTTTGAGGACTTCCCATTGTAAAAGCTTCTGCAGCTTTACTTTTGGTGCATGTCATTTTTGCGAGTTTTGCCGATTTGCGAAATTCGCAAAAATTATATGCACGCGAAAATTTCATGTTTTACAGTAATGCAAATTATAAATTTGTTATCGCCAATTCGCTAGGAAGATAATTTTATGATACCTAATTACATAAAACATATCTCTGCACTACAAAATACTGTATATTTCGGTTTCGATCACTGTATTAAAGAGCCCATGTACAAATGACTAGACTTCTAACAACACTACAGTAACTTAAAATTCAAAGTTTTGCATTCCAAGCTTCAGCTGCTCTACTGACCAAGTACTTTTCTCATTATAGCAACTCTTTCATTCGTAATTTGACAAATCACCTGCACACAAAATACAAGCTGAAAGTGATCAGACATTATAACAAATGTTCGGTATACGGTAATATGCCCGGTACCAAACTTCTTTGTCCATACTTGGTACAATATATTAGATCATACCCACAGAGATTCCATGAGACACACATAGTTCAACACTTTGACAGGCAGAGCTAGCATAGGACATAGCATGTTTTTTAATAGCCCTTTACTCGGTAGAGATGCCGCACCAGCGAACAGTCGTTGGTGTTGATTCCACTGCTGATTGGTGAGCATCATAGGAACACTTCTTGGCTGACAAATTTAAACCATCATTGCCAAGGGTGCACGAAGTGACTCACCATCTTTGCCGAGCCTGGGATTAAAACCGGTAACTGCCGCACTCGTAATCCAAGATCGGCGACTTCGACCACTCGGCCACAATGCTTTGTCCTCTTTTATTACTGGGTTATATTTAGGGATAGAATCCAACCAATTTGTATACGCCTAGTGTAACGAAATGTAGTCTCCCCCCGCTTCTCCTTCCATTGTTTTGATTTATGCTTCCCGCGGTTATGACTATTGGAGTCCAAAAAATATTCTTCAAATATCACATACTACTTAAATAAATTGAAACTGCATGCACTATCGATACAGTATGTACACATCAAGATCCATTCGCCTCGTTACCCCTGCAGGTTGGGGAACAAAGAATCGGCTTGCAGCCCAGAGCTCCCCTGGCTTGTGGCAAAGGCAACTAAAGAAAAGGGGGGAGCGGTTCTGTGCCTTCTCTCTTGCACAGAACCGGACTGTATATAGCCCTGGTGTGCTACACACTAAACTACACAAAACAAAACCATTTACTCTCGTGGTCACTGAACAAATTATCAAGCCTAAAAATTACAACTCATAAACTCGTCTCCTAACAATTCTGGGATTATTCAGGTAATCAGTCATTCAGGTATATACAAGTACAAAACTACAGTTTCTGAAGTTTCTGTCTGTGACCAATAAACTAAATCCTATATTTTATTTACATTATTGTAACAGTGCTATGTAGACACTCTAAAATCTGACTTTTTTAGCAGTCTAATAAACTCAATGATAATGCCTAATTTGTCTGTCGACTGTCGAGCTTAGGACAATACTATCTTCTTAAGAGTAGCGTTGCTCAAATTACATTTGGTTCTTAATTGAAAGAACATTTTACCACAAATTCACAACTTTTAAATGTTCTACTTAAAAATGACAACAAATTAAACATATTGAAATAGCCCCTTTAAATTGCATTTGCCATCTATCGTTTTTTAAAGTTGACTTCTATTTCAACACGGTTCAGCTTTTATAAGCTGCCTGACAATGCTTACATCACTGTTTGTCAATTATCAAGCTATTTGCAACTCTTCTGTAATCTGTATTATACCACAGATCCATCAGAGAGCACAATTAATCCTTATTAACTTCTTGTTAACGATAGTTAACTGTGCTCATACGCTGCCAATAAGTGTGAGACAACCATATGCCTCGTGTACAGTTGTACATGGTACGTGGAACGCCGACGAGTATTAGTGCCTAGTCTTGTCGTTCAGTGCACCAAACTGCCAGTCAAGCATTCACTAGCCGGAGACCATGCTGACGACTCCAGTCGGGACTCCAGTACTTTTCGTGGCAAAAGCGCACGAGCAACAACAACATTGTACAGTGTGACGTTATAGATGACGTGTGTCAAGTCTCGGCTTGTCAGTCTATAGCCTTGACCCTCCTTACCCCTCTCTCAGGCTGATGTCTGTTCTATTTCTCAGCAGTGGCCTGTGATTGTGTTTCATACCTGCTATACCCAGCCTGTTGTTCATCGCATAATGTCGTTCTACAGTTAGCTGGGCCATTGCCTCTTAGCTGACTGTGGAATATTCTAGCAGTCTGGGTAGCGTTACCGCCCCCCAGACTGAGTATATAAATTTCTTGCGCCCACTACGCGAGGCTTGAACAACGAGGAGGAGATTGTCGATTGTCATAGTTATTAAGTTTAATTAAATTACCCTGAAGTAATTTAGGCTGCAACTTGACCCTCGACAACGAGGTCCCCTTCACGGTGTTCAAGTCTGGCGAGCTTGTTGGTCTCTGCATGCATGTACTCTACCTGCTTCGTGTCACCCTGTATCTTGTGAGTCTATGATTTTGATTGTCCTACTCTGAACATCGTTTGAGTCTGAATATTTCATATTAACTGTGTTATTACTGGTTCGCATACTTGTGTATTAAATTACTTATTTGCTATCTTACAGTCGTATTGTAGTATAGTAGTATCCAGCCATGATAGTAATCCCCGACTAAAAAGAATTGCACAGGTGAATTACCAATCTTTCAAGTCAGTTAGATTAAGGAGGGTAGGGGACAGGATTTATCTGCTATCTCCCTCGTTAAGCTCAATAACCCTGACAACGTGATTCGTTCCGAATGCCAACTGAGACAGAGTGCAAACACACTCATCTTTTGTCAACTGAAAGGGAACCAGCAGATACACCTGAATCCAGTAGCTTCAGTCATGAGTGTCCATCTGAATCCAGTAGCTCAGTCATGATAGTCCACCTGAATCCAGTAGCTTCAGTCATGAGTCTCCATCTACCCAGTAGCTCTGGCAGCTGAGTCCTGAGTCGTCAGACGTGTGGCGAGTGCGAGAAGCGGCACGCGTCAGAAGTGCGGCGCACGTTAGAAGTGCGGCAGACAGACCTTGCCGGCAAACAGCTCCGAGGCGACGGTAATCCAGAGCGCGAGCACAAGAACTGAAAGGAAACCAGTAGATACACCTGAATCCAGTAGCTTGTCATGAGTGTCCATCTGAATCCAGTAATTCAGTCATGAGAGTCCGCTTGAATCCAGTAGCTCCAGTCATGACAGTCCACCTGGATGAGAGTCCACCTGAATCTAGTAGCTCAGTCATGATAGTCCACCTGAATCCAGTAGCTTCAGTCATGAGTCTCCATCTATCCAGTAGCTCTGGCAGCAGAGTCCCGAGTCGTCAGACGTGTGGCGAGTGCAAGAAGCGGCACGCGTCAGAAGTGCGGCGCACGTTAGAAGTGCGGCAGACAGACCTTGCCGGCAAACAGCTCCGAGACGACGGTGATCCAGAGCGCGAGCACAAAGAAGATGTACGAGATGCCTACGTGGTAGCTGCTCGGCAGCTGGTAGGCCTCACCGCCGATCTGGTCCATGTAGAACCCGATAGGAAACATGACGGCCGCCATGCAGAACAGCACCACTGCAACACAGTCACCATCAAGCATAATGGGCTACAAAATAGGCACATCGATGAAATAAGCCATGCTAAACGTTAAAACAGATTTCAAATTTTTCTATACCATAAAACATTAAATTTTCGCTGCATGTTATTTTAGTGATTCTGCCTCTTTGAAATTAAGCTGCATTTAATTTTCGCGTTTTTGAGGACTGTTACATTATAAATAGCCAGTGCAAGTGTTAACTTTACAATTTCACGCAGGTAATTTTACAAGTTAAAAAATGCACATTCGCGAAAAATGTCAAAATTACAGACAATAAATGTGAAAATATTACATTTTGCTGCATTTAACACGTATTCATTTTGATTTTATACGAAACAGCAAATCCTACCCTTGTGAAAAAATTTGAAGCGTACTTCAAATACTTATTCAGTTTGAAGATTGTGGTTCGCACTTTGTACTTTATCATGCAATTGAAAGAATACAGTACCATGATATAAAGAGCTTATACATTTACAACACTGTGCAACTACAATGTGCTAGTCGTTGCGGTCGACTCACTGGCAATGAAGCCGAGCCAGCGCGCAAACTTCATGACGTTGTACTTCCAGTAGCTGAGGCCGAGCAGCAGGATGGTGACGTTAATGCAGACGATGCCCGCCGCGATAAGCATAAACGTCAGCAGCCACTCGGGCCGCACGTCATCCGGCGTAAAGCACTCTGTCGGCCGGCCGTAGATCGTCAGGCACGTCTGCAGCAGCCCGATGTACGTGTTGCCTACACCACGCAGCCATGCTTATTCTACCAGTAGTACGATGTATGTCTTGCCTGTACCACACCATGCACCACATATCTAGTCTACTAGAAGTACGATGTTGGCTCATCCCATAGCATCCAGCCCTGCTTACCAAAAGTAGCTAACTTGGCACTCGCATTCGCTGCTCGGCAACGGTAACAGCAGTGCGATGTACGTGTTGTCTCCACCACACACCATGCTTAGTCTACAAGCAGCAGCACGATGTGCATCTTACCTGCACTACACAGCAATGTCTAGTCTATCAGCCTAGCATTGCCCCACGCTGCTGTTTTATACAAATCACAGAAGCTCCCAAATCAAGCGCTGTTCTGCTCACCACTAACGCCAGACACGATCCAGTTAGGCATGCAGAGACTCGCGATGGCAAACACGTCAGCAGCCATGAAGAGCGCCCCGGAGATGATGCTCAGTTTGTCCATGACTGCCGCCCACAGCGGTCGAAGAGAAGGGGCCACCAAAAATCAGTGCCTGATAGACGTTTGACTCAGAAAATATCGACGGAGCAATCTGTGCATGCAAGTTCACAACGTCAAAGATACTAATAAAATAACAATATATTAAAATAGTAAAAACTATTATAGATCTGTTCAATCTGTTTCTGCGTCTTCGGATGTCATAGGGGACCTCGAAAAAGAGCAGACTATTAGACCACATATCATAGTCAGCTTACTTTGTAACATTAGCATTGACAGAACCCAGTGATTAAATCTATTTCAAGCCCAGGTCACGTGACGAGTCACATGTTACATGACCAACTTCTAAATTGCCAATGCGTCAATTGCCCTATTTCAGGTGACCAGATGCTTATAGAAGAAAAGCAGCTGTAGACAGTGCTATCTTTTCACAAAACTATGCAATTGTTGCAATATTCGTTTTTTTCAAACATAGCAACACACATATCGGTAATATTAAGGTATTATACAGATTGGCATATAATGGCCTTGTAAATGTTACATAAGTTTTTACATTGCTAAGACTGGTAAACAGCCTAGCATTGATAAAGTATTTATACAGCTAGAAAAGCCTAAAACATTTAGTTACCGTGCACAGTATTCTGATAATATAACATTGTCTCTACGACGCTCACCAATGATAAGGTCTTCTAAGTCTCCGCAACAGGTTAGCTGTTGCAACTAGGGTTGCTAGATTTTCATCATTCAAATAAGGGACACAAAACATTCACCATGCATGATTCAATTTTTCGCTGCTTTGCATAAATAATTATTACTTACTTAAGCTATTACTTGCTTTTCAGTACATAACATCATTTAGTGTAACCAAATTTTGTCCAGCGATTTACGCGCAATAGTAGTAAGATCTATAGTCAAATATAAACGATTGGTGCCTCTAGGATTAAGCTATTTGATAATATTATGATAATATCTAATATCTAAAAGATAATATATATGACAATAATATATATGATAATATATTATATTACATAACACATTGACTTCACAGGTCAAATTATAAATAAATAATAACTTTTTTGTTGTAATCAGATGATGAAAATTTAGGAGGTCTGGCCCAAATAAGGAACAATTGGCATCCCTTATGCTCTTCATAAGAGACAAGGGACAATAGGCCTCAAATAAGAGATGTCCCTTAAAATAGGGGACGTCTAGCAACCCTAGTTGCAATCTGTGTGTTGGCGTGTAGTTGAGCGCGACGAGGAGTTAAAATTAAGGTCTCACGGGGACTTGCTAAAACGCCAAATCATCAAATTTTTGAACAGTGGTCGAACGTGTTAAATAGTGCCAAATGGGTCACAGTGGCCGAACAGGGGCCGGGGGTGCTAGATGGTGGCCGAACAATCATCATGTGGGTCACATGGTGGCCGAACAATCATCATGTGGGTCACATGGTGGCCGAACAATCATCATGTGGGTCACATGGTGGCCGAACAA